>CAEFZX010016418.1:0-11450 GCA_903066825.1 Alfaro cultratus | reverse complement strand
GATGAATTTGGCTGTTAATGCTTGCCAGCTTTATGTGCTACATTATAGTTGCCGGGTCAGTCAGTTTCACCTTAAACAGTGAGTTTTTTAGCTATAATTGACTCACTGGCACTTGCTCTCTGTGGTTACTTTGAATCACAGGCTGCATTTGGCTAAGCATGTGGAAAATTATGGACTTTCACCAAAGAAGCGCATCAAAGAAAGAGTTTCATAAGATTTCTTCATCTTTGTAGTTAAGTGAAATTTTATGCTCTGTCTAAACAAAAGCCACAAGAGAAGAACACAGTGAGTAAACAACTTAAAGTTCAAAATAAAAGAGCAGCATTTGGTAAGACGTGCAGAGTTCAATTACAAGAGCAGCATTTATATTTGTTCTGTATATCTGCATACAGCATAAAAGTTAAATTCAAAAGATCAGAAAGAATGCATTACACCCTGGATTTGAGCTATACATATGTGGTTTAAGGTACAGTAGTTTACTACAGTCATTCTCTTTTGCTCAAAGCAACAAAGCAATTTTATGTATAATGAAAGACAACTTTGTACTCTAAAGATGTCATCATCTATGTGGATTGGCACTTCAATACACCAAGATTAAGGCATTTTTCTTGTGGCAGAACAGAAGGTAGACACTGAAAGATTCTAGTGAAAGGGAAAATGTATTTATGGACTTTTTCATCTTATATAAAAACACTTTTATATAAATACTTTCTAAATGCCTTTTGCCAAATGTAAAGGGTAGTTGAAGGAGGCTTAAGGTGTTTTTGGTTTATTTTCAGAAATTTGGCTTAAGTGAAAAGATATCTTAATGCTGCAGAATGACCTTGTGGATAATTATTTTTGCTGACTCTGCAGATACACTTTGGAAATGCCCCATCAATTCGAACATCACTGAGCACCAGTGGACCAGACACGGTCCATGTCTTCAACTCCAGCATTTGAGAACTAATATCCTTCATTGATTAACTGCATTGCAACTGCATAATTTGATGATGTGGGGAGGAGTTCATTCCAACAATTTTATTTTGATGTGTTGAAGTTGGGTTGCGTCTAAACATTGCAGGACAGAAACTCTCAAAAACAGGGGCTGGAGGCCTCTGCCATGAGTGACGGTGCTTAAGGCCTGAGCTCAACCTGATAAAACAACTTTCTGGTGAATTAGAGTGGAGACTGTTAGCCAGACCATGTCATCCATGATCAATGTCTGACCTCATAGATCTGCTTTTGGATGAATGGTCAAAAATCCACACAAGCACACACAAGCACACTCAAACCCACTCAAACGCTCAAACCCTGTGGAAAGTCTTTCCAAAAGAGCTGAAGCCGTCGTACCTAGTGTAGGTACAAGATTTTCCTCGACAGATGTTTTATAGCGGTACAGGCCAGAGAGCACTGACAGTATGACCTTTGGTCCTGCAGCTTGTAATTCAGTTGCCTGGTGCACAATTTAAGAACCAGACCAGTGAAACTCTTTGGAACTGCTGTATCAATCAATTGTATGTCAGTTTTGGTGAATGAGACACCAGCTGTGATGCCTGTTTAAAAATTCAGTGGTTAATGTTATTTGACAGCTTTGCTAACAGTTTTCCATTGTAGCCCCGTAAGCTTATTTATTTAGTGTGTGTGCACACAAATAGGAAATGATGCTTAGGCATAAAAAATATTTCATTTACAGCTGTAAACGTGTGGTCCTGCTGGTACAGCCTCATTAACCTTTTACAAGGATGTAATGTCTTGCCTGGTCTGCTTCAGCAAAAAAGGTCTCATAAAACAGGCCAAACTTAACAGAGGCAGAAATAATGTGTTTTACTAGGTTGATTAGGAATAACACATAGTTACCACAAATTTCATACATTATCACCTTATGAATCCATCTTTTTACATGTTCTTAATAAGATCAGAGAGAAACCCATCTACAGTGCCTTACAAAATCAAATTTGTAAGGCACTGATGTTTTTGTGTTTTGTTAGAACCACAAAATTGTTTGTATTTTATAGGGATTTTATGTAAAATGCAAATACAAAGTGGGACATGATGTTGACAGAAGATAACTCCTTGTTTTCAGATAATATCTGAGAGCAAACATAATATCTGAAAACTAAGATATCTAAATCTGAAAAGTGTGGAATTCAAATGTCTTCACCCTGTCTGAGTAAAACATCAATATTATAATACTGTAATAAATACAATTAGAAATTTATGGCACTTTCTTATCTAAACAAGACCAACACACTAAATTTGTTCATTGAAAATGGTAGATTTTTTATTAGCACTCAAACAATGCTCCACTACATCTCCTTTCATTTATGCCAGCATAATTTGCTAAAACTCACAGCTGTGAGGTACACAGATACATTTCAAGCATAATATTCACTGATCTGTGCATCTCTATTAGCATTTAAAATTCTACAGTTAAACTGAAATTAATGTCCTTATTTGTATTAGTATTTCTTTTTTACTTTTACTTTTGTTCTTATGTACTCTACTTGCTTAATGAAATATTTATCTTTTTATAAATACTTAAGATTTCAGCTGTTCATTTCACAATATTTCTGTTTAGCGTTTCTTTAATAATATATACTTTGCTTTTTTGGAGCTGGATTTAAAATTTTAGAATAGAGCAAAAAGGACCATAAAGTACAAAATCTAGCTGTCTGTTTTACTTAAGAAATGACAAAAAATTATCCCTTGTACTCTGCAACGCAAGAAAATTGTACTATTTGTAATTCACAAAACACACCTTCTCTTGGAAAGCCATCACAGCTGAAAAAATGTGCTAATCAATTCTGATTTTCAACATATTGGTAAATTTGGACAGGGTATGAGAGCTAAAAAGCCAAATTTTGAAGTATTTTTAAAGGCTAACATAACTATATAAAGGATGTTTGAGTACCATAAACATTGTTTGAACAGCAGTTTAATATATCATGCTGTTCCACACATACACACCTGTTTAAGGAATGTGCATGTGTGAAAGCACATGTGATGGATAGATATTTATTGCACTTTGTCCATTTTTTTTCACCAGGATGCAAATCAGCAGCCAAACCGCTCAAAATGAACATATGTTTCAACTCGAGTATGCTAACGGGCCTTGCACAGAGAAACCAGCCTTAGGAGTCACAGCCAGAATGAGGTCATGCAATACCAAATCATGCGAATGCTTAGCGTTGGAATCAGGCCTAGAAGGATGTAAGGCGAATGAGTTCCATATGAGTCAATAAAAGTGTGATGCAAAGCAATAAAATTAATGAGCTAAAAAAAAAACTTTATGAAAATGTTTCATTAATAATTGCGTCTAGACACAGCTCAAAATTCTGGGTTTAAGAGAAGCTCTGGGTGATGCTTACAAAAGTAGTTTATTATGCAGCATCTGAAACAGTTGGTATTATTAAAACAATATAGACAAAAATATTTTTCATGATCCAACATTTAATCAGACTAAACTTTTTCAGTTTGAGGTCAGTGGAGAATCTTTTTGTTATTTTCTTCAAATCCAGAAGTTTGCATATATTTGTTTAGCAAACTTAAATCAGACATTTTCAGTATCTTTCCACAATATTTTCAGAGTTGTTTTGATTCTCGCTGACAGAATGAGGCCGTCACATTTTCAGCTTTGTACACAAATTTTCTGAGTGACTGATATCTTTCTATAACTCAGATATCTGTTGCCCACATTGAATCTGTTGGGTTTGTAACTATTTAACCTTATGATTAAACTCCATTTGTATGACTCAATTGTACTCAAGTCTTAACTTCCTGGCCGATGTCTTCAGATGTCATTTCAACATTTCCACACAATGTTCTTTCCTCACGCTGCTGTCCAACACCAGTCCCTCCTGAACCAACGCAGAACTGTGGTTTTCAGATTATTTATAAAAAGCTTTGAAATGACTGAATCATTTTCCATCCACTTCACAATTATGTACCAATGGTAAAGATTTATGTCTTCATTCTAAATTTCCCAATGAAAAGAGAAACAAATTTGGTGAAAAAATGTAAAAACAGTTGATATAGGCCAGATGGTGGCTTGAGAAGAAAGCTGATGGTCCTGCTTGGACTAATGGAACCTCGTAACTTTAGGCTCAGTCAAAAGGAAAACATGTGGAGTGTCTGAAGGGAACAAAATTCACATGGTGTATTTTAAAAACCCTCTTAACCGCATCACTTATTTTAAATGGATTCAATTTATCAGTGTAATTCCAAATGCATTTAAAGTTCCAGGTTCAAAATTGTACACACCTGATGTAGGAGCTGAGTGCATCAGCTCCTACATCAATTTTCAGTTATTTGAGTTATTCAAACAAAGTCAATGTTTACTTATATCACCTTGGATAACAATATAAGGTCATAAAAGAGAATTTCAGAGCATATATAAAACTATAAAAACCAGCACTGTTGTTCCATCTATTACTCTTTTTTTTCTTCTCCAAAATCTCCTCCTCTCTCTCTTTTGGCATTCCTACCTAATAGCATCATTACTGACAGCTAAATACAGGCTCCTTGTAATCTCACACGGGCAAAGTGTTTAAGACAAAAAATTAAAAGCTCTCGACAGAAGGAAACAAAGAAAAACACGGGACTCGTAGGAAAAGACGCTGAAAACCAACAAAGGAGGCTTTGAGATGAGAGGCTTTGATCTTCCAGAGAAGGTAGAAACTATTCTGCCTTCCCTTCTCATCACTCCTCAGCCGTCTCCCTCTTACTAATCACAACTGGCAGGAAAACGTTAGACAGGCAGGCTTTCAACTGAGAGGAATCAGTTTCTACAGCACACAGCTGAAACAAACCAGGAATCTTCATAAAATGCATCCAAACAATTTATGAGATGCTTGATTTAATTTAGAAAAATGTAACGTTTTGATTTGAGCTGATTTTCTTCAGCTGGTTTTTCAATTTACACAGCTTCTTTTTCTACACTTCTGTCCAGTCAAGAAAAAAGAAAATTTCCATGGCTCTAAATGCAATAATGAAAAAAAAGAAAATATAAGTACACCCTTTCTGCTAGCATAAAACAATCAGGCCCTGCTAATCAAATCTGTTTCACTAGTTAATCGTCTACTTGATTATCTCTAAAAGGTTTAACAAATAAAAACCTGAAAATGTTCAACCCATTTGGATTTTCTCTTATCCCTGTAAATAAAATCCAGTGCAACCAGTTACCTCCAAAAGCCACCTAACTAGTATATGTGTTTGATTTAATTTAAGTATGAGTACAACTGTTCTGTGAAGCAGCAGATTCGGATTTTGCCGCCGTGCTTCACAACTGCTAACTAAAAGGGAACAACAGTGTGGAGGACAACTGTGGATAAACAGGAAAAGTCATGCCACCAGTTTGGCAGCATTTCAGATATTTAAAACAAAAACTAAATCAATAATTATATATATTGTGATTAATTTTTCAGCCATATAGTCTAGTCCTATTTGCATTAAATATACTTTTCATTAAGTTGCATTTCTCCATTAAGTTTTTTATTGATCTGATATACTGTTCCAATCTTAAATGTTTTCATTAGCTGTAACTGAAATAAGACAGTCTGTAGTTAATCTATAAAATGTGTTTCAATGAAATAAATGAACCTGTCAATATAACATTATTTTTTGACTATGACCAAGCACACAATGCAAGTTTTGCTAACCATGTATCATTTTTGCACGACATAGCTGAGAGTTTGGTAAACATATCTCGATACTATAATTGTGTGCATTTATGAGGTGACGAAATTGAATAAAAGTTATTTTGAAAAGTACTATGAATAAACATCTTTCCACTAGAACAGGACTGCATGGCTGCAGTCCTGTATGTGAGTAAAATGGCTTGAGAAGGAATCCTGCTTCTTTCCTCTTATTTTTTTCTCCCTGCAGGATGGAGTTTCAGGGGGAGACTTCCTGGTTATCTTCCCATACAGGCCTGACCCCAATATCCAGGCGTCCTCCTCACACTTTTGCTTCATACACAGACTCTCTTAGAAACTTGCAAAAGGATAGACTTTAGAAGAACGCAGTGTTGTGTTTACCGAGTCAGATTGCAATATAAATAAAAAGACTTCTGATGTAAAAGCAGCCAGATCAAACCGGAGGGCCTGTGTTATCGCACTGGGCTGGATAAAACGGAAAGAAAATGGATCTGTCATAAATGTCCCAATGAAAACAAAACAGAGAAGAATACAGAAGGGAAGGAAGATCCGGGGTCAAAACAACATTTGGAAAAATGTTCAGCTGCCCCTGCTCGCAGTGTGTTGTGCTAATCATTCCTCTACTCCCTGAGGGGTTTCACTCTGACATCCTCGTAAACATCTTCAGAAGCAAACGAATGTCACTTGCCGGTGAAGGACAAACACACAGCTGTAAAGTCTGTAAAAAGGAGTCGACAAGGAAGCTCAAATTCGGGCTGTTGTAGCTGTGAGAAGACAATCTCAGAATTTACTTCATCAGACGGGAATAATTGTGTGGAAACCTAAACTTAGTCCAAGACAAAAGTTTTTTTCCATTTCTCTTGATACGTCAAAGCATTGAAGTTCTTATATCACATCCTAATAAATTCCACACTAAAATGTATAATGAATTGGATATTTATTACATTTGTGTATAAAAGAAACCCAGATTTGTACCTTGTATTTTGTGGTTATTTTGTAAGATGAATGCTCACAGATCCGAGAAATAAGAATATGTGCTTCAGAAAAAATGTTGAAAACCAGCAGAGAAGCAACATCTGGATGAGGAATTTGTGTTCACCACACAGATCATCTGTCCATTAATTTATTTCTTTTTCCTTCAGGTCTCCTGGTTCAGGTATTTTCATATTACCCTGCTTACAGTATTTGACATAAAAATGTTCAGGCTGTGGGAGCAAACTTATACCAAGAGCCATTAACGTCTATGAAAAGGTTGCTGCAATACATTGTCAAAATATGGCATTAGATTTTTTTATCTATCAAGGCGATTCTTATTTTGAGTGTTGAATGTGTCTTTTTTTTTTCTTTTTTTTTTTTTTTTTTTAACATTTAAGCTAAAAAGCATCCAAACCTGCAAAAATAATCAGACTCATTCAGAGTTGTCTGCTTATCTCTTCCTTTAAGTGTCCCCTGGAAAAGTGTCAGATTTAAATTTCTTCTTATTAAAATGTTGTGTGTTTTTCCCTAAGCACTTTGAAAATAATTGAAATCAATCTCATGAACTGTCTCTTAAACACAGAATTTGTTGCAGTGAATGGCCTTACGTGACTATTTGCCAGTTCTGACCTGCAATGCGACGTTGGTGTTAAATGACCCGATGATATATTGTCTAGACATTACTGCTGAGAATGAGAGAGCACTTAGAAGGTGATGACAATCGTCAAGCCGTTACAAAACTAAGAGCCTCACAGTCACCCCTGACGGAATGCTAATGAAAGAGACAGTCAGTCCTAACATCTGCACAGAGAGACTAAGTCCAACAGTTCCTGTTAGGGAGGAGGTGAGGAACATTCAAAGGGCGGAGTGTGAGCAAACTATCACATCTTCCACCTTTCCAACTGCTTTTGTTTGGACTACAAAGAATAAAATTCAACCACCAAACACTCTCAAAATATTCAAGGTTCAACAAATTTTATATTGCAAAATCTCATTATTTTCCAGACTCAATTTCCATGTTATTCCAGCAGTTTTTAAATTTAAGACATTTGTTCATAAAGTTGTTCCCGGTTGAGGTTTATAATCTGTGTGGTCCACAAATATGAAAACATATTGCTGACATTCCAGTTCATCAGTGTGGAGTTACAGCATACGGACAAACTTAGATCAGCTTCTAAAATCTATGGGCCATATTTTATTTTGCAATTGCTGAGAAAGGGGCTGGCTTGTGGTATCTATATTTTTGTTTATGGACCTTCCAAACCCAAAAAATAAGAGTATAGGTTGCAGGATGTTTTATGATCTTCTGATTTTATAATCAGAAACCACTACAGCAGCAAAAACTTGTTTTGTTTTATATCCTAATCACCATTCCAAACTTCAAAATATCGCATACAAGCAGCTTTCAGTTTTTAAAGTTAAGGTGAATGAGCAGAAAATTTTAGCTGTTGATTTTTCTTTCATATTCAAAATAATAAAAAAAAATGTTTATTCTAATGTTCCACAACTAACAAAGTATATGATTGACATAATTGAGGGAGGAATCCTTGACCAAACTCATCAGAAATTTGGAGGTGGGAGGCCACTTAGGAATCATCAGTGTAAAACATTCATCTAAGAAGGTCTATGCGCAAAAATAAAAAAGTGGCATTTTTTACACAAACTATACTTGAAAAATGATCTGAACAAGTTTCATACGTTTCCAGTCTGTTCAAAACTGCACATGAACCCTTGTCTTAACAGAAAAAGCAGAACTGTGAAAAATTGCACAAATAAAATTTTTACAAAATTTATGCATGCATTCCTTTCTTTTGATCTGTATTACCTGGGTCATGAAAGGGCACCAGAGCGAAGTTATACAGCGGTCTCTTCGGTCGGCTCAGGGATGTTTCTAAAATCTTAGAAGCTCCTTCGATGACCTGAACCAGGTCGTCGTACATGGAGCCGGTCACATCGAAAACGAACCCCAGGGTGGATGCTCCCTCCGGGATGTCCTCATTCTTGGCCAGGGGGTCTGAGTCCTGCGCGGCTGAAAAGGCCACTGATAATAAAATTAAGAGCCACATAAGTTCAAAAGTCCAAGAATCCTTCTCTGACAGAGTTTTTGTACAGCTGGTTTTCGCCAGTGTGACCCTCAGGGCGAGTGTCGACATAAAGCCAGAGACATCAGAGCGGTTTATGAAGTGCAGAGTGAGCCAAAGTGGAACACAGGACTCCCTCAGTGCGCCTCTGTGGTTTCTGCAGCCCCTCGGAGATCTATGAGCGACACTCCCGGTCCCAGCGGCTCTGGCACTGTCCCTCACTGAAATGCAGAGTCAGGACCCTTCATCTGCTCCGACATGCAAAGACCACCTCTAAGCTGGCCACACAATCTCCGAGGCGCAAAGCCTGTCCCATTGGACAAGAAGAGGTTTCGCGAGACATCCTGCTTGCATTTTGTTTACTACAAAATATCTGCCTACTGAAATAGCTCACTTTAAAATATTATCGCATTATGTCGTTTTTTATATATAAAATTACTCCACTCGGTTTTTTTTNTTTTTTTAACTCTTTCTACTAATCCAGGTTGTTGTGTATTCTCTATTGTCTTCCGTCGTTAGATGCAGCGTTTAAGAAAACATAAATAGTTGGTTTGATTTTAGATATTGAAAAACCCACAAGTTGATATGTAACAAGTCGAAAACAGATGCAAGAAGACTCAGATTTTCTTGTCTGTGCTCAAGTCTGCATTTCCATCTAGTGGCAATATGCTGATATCGCATCTAAATAAAAAAAAAATCGATTTATTGGAGGATTCTACTAATGCGTTTTGAAAAACCAATTCTATAAAAATATGTTTTGTGAAAACAAATTTTTCTTTTTTTAGCTACTTAGGACACTTGAGCAAAACATGCAAGTGTGATAACTGCAGGGAAAACTTTTATGTCTCTTTTTTGTGTTAAAAAATAAACAGTCAAACAATCATCAAAAAAGTAGATTTTTCTTTCATTAAAGAAAACTTGAGCAATTTGTCCCTTTTATTACAACATAAAAAGGTCCTGGGTCTATAATTTACATATGGTTTTTATGGACTAACTACATGCACAAATGCAAGCCAACTTGTTTTTTTTTTTAGTGCTAGACCTAAGACTAACGGTGGATGCATGAAGGAACATATGCTTCAGTCAAAGCCTCAAAACTGAAAGTTGCAACTTCTTCATTGGAAAAAAATTTGAGATGTGAAAATGTCTATGTAGCACGAGAGGCTTTTATCCAATACTTTCGGTTTCTGTGCGACCACTTTGTTGTGTCCTGCCAATATTTTTATTCAAAGAACTTGACTGTTGTGTCAAACACAAACATTCCAAAAGAAATCATGAGATAATAGGTTTTTTTTTCACAACACTGGCTCTCAAATTAGTTATTCCAGAGCTGAAGAATTAGAAACTAAATGCAACCTTCACATCTTTATTTCTAGTGCTGAAGACACTAAGTAAAGAGATCTCTAATGACCTTAAGGGTCTACATGGTTCATACTTGACAAAACCCACTCAGAAATGTAATACATTTTGGCCAAAACCATCTGGTGCTATACAGACCAATTCAAAAAGTTAAAATTTTATCCTTTCATAAACAGAGAACCAATGCATTGAGTTAAGAACTGGAGTGAAATGATTAACGGGCAGCAGGATTCAAGATGACATGCAGTTGCCTTTATTTCTTTGTAGAGTATAACAAAACAATTACAAAGGTACAACCTACTTCAAATAAAGATGTGCAATAACTTTTTTGTTATTGTACAAGACATTTTTTTTCTAAAAGATTTTTTATTTTTTTTTGCCTAAAACCTCTTTTGGAAAGAAAAAGTTATACAGCTATAACAATTAGATCTGTGTGGCGAACACAAAATCTTATACCTATACAACTAGTTTTATCTACAGTAAATAATTTTTCCTCCAGTTTTATCTGCACCACTACATTAAGATGTATTATTTTGTCCCAATTAATAGAGTTTAACTAAAAGTGAAAGTATTCAATGAAAGGCAGAAGCAAGTTTCTGCATGTTACATAAAAAGCCCATGGCCGATTGTTAGCAGCTTTCAGTTTCCATATGACTGCAATACTGCCAAATTCCCTTTTTCAAATCAACAGCTTTTCTGAGAAACACTCACCAGCCACTGTTTGCTGGATCAGTTCAACACAAATTGAGAATAAGGCCACCACATGTATTCAGACACCTGAACCTTGTGAAGACAATTTGCCAGAGTTCAAACTGAGCATCATAAGGGGGAAGAATCAGGATTTAAGTAACTTTGAATGAAGCGCGGTTGTTGGTGCTAAATCAGATTTCATGTGACGGGCCTTTCGTTACAAAGTAAAAACATATTCAAACAGAACCATAGGTGGTCCATATTGGCTTCAGACCAATTTACTGAAGGGAGAGACAAAACATGAGACTTATGATAGAGACTTTCATTTTTGAAAGCAGATGTGTCAAACAAATTAGTTTCACTGTTGTTGACTGTGGGAGGGGTTATAGAGCCATCAGTATTTATTTCACAGTCAGTGAGCTTTCCTCATCGACACCAAATCCTCTTTTGAAGAAACAAGGTAAGACTAACACTGATGTGTCTATTGCAAAGCTTACTAACTTACATTAATTCAAAGTTTTGCTGAATTTATGAACTTAGTTGATAAAGTCAAGGCAGATAAAGATCAGTCTTTAAAATGTAATTAATGTTGCATGCAACCCACGGGGCAGTTCTGATTTCCAACGTCCTGTAACAATAATAATAATAATAATAATAATAATAATAATAATAATAATAATAATAATAATAATAATAATAATAATAATAA
>CAEFZX010016415.1:0-15249 GCA_903066825.1 Alfaro cultratus | reverse complement strand
AGACAGACAGACAGACAGACAGACAGACAGACAGACAGACAGACAGACAGACAGACAGACAGACAGACAGACAGACAGTCAGACAGACAGACAGACAGACAGACAGTCAGACAGACAGACAGTCAGACAGACAGACAGACAGACAGTCAGACAGACAGACAGACAGACAGACAGACAGTCAGACAGACAGACAGACAGTCAGACAGACAGACAGACAGACAGCAACACCTCCACGGGTGAGCGCGCGCATACCACTGCAGATACTAAAAGCAGCAGAAACGATTCATTAAAGAGAAGAACAAAACACCAACAACCCCACCGTGGGTGCATTTTCTCTCCGTGCGTAATGGCGCACTGGTGGTCCATGTGGACGAACTCACAGTCAGCAGTTTCTCCATCATCTCCATTTTCAGCGTGTTTGGAACATCAAGCAGCTTCTCTAGCTCACATTAGTGACGATAGGAGTTTAAAGAAGCGCAGCTGTTTTGCTGTCTTTTTTTTTCAGGGTGACATCAAAGGCTCCGCAGTGTCCCACGTTCCAATTAGAACGTGATGAACCTCCCCTACTTCCGTTCGTACGGCCTTTTTATTTATCTGTAAAGATTTCCTGTAGAAATAACGATATTAAACAAAAATTTAACCTTGAGTATTTTTTAAAGGTAATGTTTCAAATCAAAGTTGTTTAATAATGAAGCTCGTAATTGTACTGTTTATTCACGTTCAATAAGCTCAGAGGTGCGCGTGCGTCTATGACGTCTCGCCGTTTCCTTGCCAACGTGCCCTTTGATCCGGCAACAGAACAGCAATTAAATCCACTGACTCCGGCATGTCTGCAGCTATAGTACTGAAAAAATACATTATTATTATTATTATTATTATTATTATTATTATTATTATTATTATTATTATTAGAGATTGTCCGATTTTCAGATTTGGGGACAAATTTAAAAAGTTACACAATAAATATCTGCATTTAGTCTTTGTGTTTTTCTTCATTAGAACTTCCACGGGTTCTAATGGGTTGTGTTCTATTTTTATTTTTTAGTTTTTGTCCTTATACATAATCACATGCTCCAAACACTGGGCATGTGGACGTCTTGTTGGTGTGTTTTTTCAGGTTGGCGCATCTTGTCTTCATGCCCACAAATAGTCCACGGATCCATTTACAATTCTGCCTAAACAAGGACATGAAGGCCAGGCCTCAACGTCAATCAGCAATAATAACCTTCCCGCCACAATTAGACGACAACAGACGTTATTTTCACGTCCCAGTTTATCACATTTACTTAACATCTTTGAATTCCCAAAGCACTTTAAACGGCGTCTTGTTTCCTTTAAATCTGCTGGTTTCTTTAAAAAGGGCTTGAGACACAGCGAGCTTTCAACACCTTTATTCATCAGACAGGAAGGCAACAGTTTGACTCATTACATGAATAGAAAAACGGTCTAACAGCACCACGGTGCTCTTTCTTGTTCAAATATGATCGTAGTGGTTCTGCATATATATTTATATAAAAACATTTATTTACAACCTTCAGCATTTTTTTGTACAAATCCTTATAAATATGTCCTGAGTTCTTTTTTTTAATTATTTTTAAAGTTCTCCACAAACCAACCCACATGCATGATTGGTTGCAGCACAGTTTGGTGATTTAGTTTGTGTTTAGGCTACTTGTTTTGGGGAAAAGAAGAAAAAAAAACACTTTGCATATCATTTACAAAAGGATTATAGGATAGAGGTGATAAATAATTTAAAAATAAAATACGCCAGATGTCCCTTAAATATGCTGCCAGAAGTGATTAGAAATCCCTTATGTGCTTTAAAAAATAAAAACCTGGAAGTCCAGCTCTGAAAACTCTCTGCGGACATCCAGAGACAGGAAGCAGTGTTTGGGTCCGGCCTCCTCTGGCTCCATTAGAGTTCGCTCTGCAGAGTCACTGTGGTGGAGAACTCGTGAAACACGACGTGGGTCTGCGCCCGAGTCCGCGTTAGTAGACGGCTCCCACGCTCTGCTGCGGCACCGGGTGGTGCACGGTGCCCGGATGCTGTAAGTGCGATCCCTGCTGGTACCAGTGGTTGGTGTAATCCTCCAGGTAGGGCGGCGACGAGCTGTGCGGCGGCTGCGGCACCTGAGGCCGGCTGATCGGCGTGCTCTGAGGGGTGCCGCTGCCGTCCCAGACGGCGGGGGAAGGCGGGGAGTTGCAGGCCATGGAGTCGCTGGCGTTGGGACTGTGCTCCAGGGGAACCTCGCCGTTTTTGTACAGCTTCTTGAACTTGGATCTCCGGTTCTGGAACCAGATCTTGACCTGAGACGGGGAAAAAAAAACAAAACGGGAGTTAATTACTGATCTAAAATAAAATAAAAATAAAAAAATTGATGCGTTAATATTGCTAGGGAAAAAAGTGTTTTGTTTTTTTTCTTTTTCTTTTTTTTATTTTATTTTTTTTATCCAAACACGTTTTAGTCAATTTTTCTCCACGTGGGGGAAGTTTTTTCTTTAAAAGGTTCTAAATCAGCCGCAGCTCACCTGGGTCTGAGTCAGGCCGAGCTGGGCCGCCAGCTCCGCTCTCTCGGGCAGCGCCAGGTACTGCGCCTTCTGGAAGCGCCTCTGCAGGGCGGCCAGCTGGTAGCTGGAGTAGATCGTCCTCGGCTTGCGGATCTTTTTGGGCTTTCCGTTCACCAAGCGGACCTCCGGCTCCGGTTCTTCTTTGACTGTAAATTTACAGCGGGGGGGGGAAGACAAAAAAAAAAAAAAAAAAAAAAGACCGAATGAATCAAACTGATGAGTCAAAACGTAAAGAGGAAAGAAGATGAACGGGAACAGTAAATGAAGCCTAACCTCTGTGCAGAGCGATTTTAAATGTAAGAATTATATATTTTTTATTTTAGTTAGAGTCATACACTAATATAAAATGAAAAATATAAATTAGATATTCATGAAATTTAATAACGTTTGACTAAATAAAGTTCAAAAAGGAAAAAAACCCAAAACAAATACAATTACTAAAAAAAAAACTGTGAGTAAAAATTCCATGAAATATAATTTTCAACTGAGCAAAGCAGCACAGTTACAATAACGTCAATTTTTTTTAAATTCCGTGTCTTTTTTTTTCAGCTCCTATTAAATGGCTTTTACAGCATGGCCTAGTCAAACCATTTCATCTGTTTACAACCACGTTATGAACATTTATCTTATTTAATGCGCAATTAAAATAGCTCTAATATATATATTTTTCCAATTTCGGATCAAATTTTGTCTCATTTATTTACCAAAATCCTAAGAGGAAACGGTCTGGGAAATCTCTGAGGACCTTTGGAATAAAAATCATTTGAAGCAGAAATGAATTAAAAGCCGGAGGGAGGAAACAGTGGGGCGCGTCGTGTTGTCATTTACCTGAGCCTGGCGGCGAGGCCTGCAGGTGATCTCTGTTGTAATGTCCGTACTGTCTGTAGCTGCTCGTGTAGGGATACTCGGATTTGGTCGCGTACGCTCCCGCCGCTCCCATCCCGTTCAAATTGAACTGGTGGTGGTAAGAGTTCATGGGCTGTCCGTACGGCTGGCCCTGGTAGTACTCGTGGTGGCCGTGGGCCGTCTGTCCGCTGTAGTAGCCCATGTCCGTCACCGAGGACTCGGGGAGAGTCGGGGAGTCCTTGGAGCTCGGGTGGCAGCCCATAGATCCGGGCAGATCCGTCAGGATACTCGCGATCTTCTTCTCGTAGCTCTGTCCGGCGCTCATGGTGAGAGAGGCGCTCCGGGATTGTTAAAACGACGAAAAGGAAGACAAAAAATAAAAAAATAAAAAATAGAAGAAGAAGAAGAAGAAGAAGAAAATAAATCCTCCCTCCCCCCCCTCCTGCTGGATTGATTATCGACGAGGTCTCGCGCGGTGTGTGCACTCCAAGGGGGTTGCTGAGAATATAGTCCACTGAAACTCTTCCAGCTGCAGAAACTTTCTAATGGCATCGCTCAGCCTCTGTGGCACAGAGTTATAAAGAGCCGAGCTGCTCTCCGCCTTCCTATTGGCTGCTCTCTCTCCCCTTCTCCTCCTCCCTCCTTCCTTCTGCACTCCGGGCGAAGTCTTGATGGAACCCAGCCTTCAGCCGGGGGCGCATATGCACTCGCTGCCCCCCATAAACTCATTTTTCTTAACATTTACCTGCGAGCCGCGCGCGCTCTGCACACATTGAAACGAGGTCACCACCGTGAAGTTGCAACACGGTGCGGCGGGCATGTTCTCTAAAGACTAACCCTGCAGCCAGACCGTCTCCCTAATGTTTTATACAATGTTTTCTTAACAATGCCTTGAGATCACACTTTATTGAAAGACTGCCAGCCGGCCCCCCACTGACTGCTGTTGTCATTTAAAGACAGCAGAGACGGGGAGGTTTGCGTGAAATGCAATGGAAGAGCGAGAAGGAGAACAAGAAGAAGAAGAAGGTAAAAAATAATAATAATAAAAATAGTTCAACTGATCAGTCCTGAGGGTGAATTCTCTGCTCTGCTCATCTTGTTTGTGAATATGCAAATCAGCACTGCTACAAGTTGACTGGACTGAAGCGAACAGTAAAGGAGATATTCCTCTACACATTAAAATAAGACAAATATTTAGTCAGTTTTGTTTTTCTGTCTTTATTTCTCTCGTGCGTCTGTTAATAATACGGTGCACAGCGCCTCCTTGTGTAACGAAGTGATAAATCTTTTTTTATTATTATTTTAGCAATTAGGTTTCTGTTTGTAAACATGGCGCCAATTCACAAGTGTCTCAAGAAGGTAATAATTAATTTTATGAAATAAATAATAATAATAATAATGATGATGATGATGATGATGATGATAATAATAATAACAATAATAATAATAATAATAACAATAATAATAATAATAATAATAATAATAATAATAATAATAATAATAAAATGGGGCTTCATTTCTTTACCGCCTCGTGCAAACGTATTTCCACGTCAGTCATCTGCAACCAGCAATTACTGATACAACACCGCCCTCTTCTGGCGACAACCGGAAATTCACACTTCATAATTCACTGTTATTATGATGATGATCAAGATGATGATGATGATGATGATGTGAAGATAACCAAATCACATTTACATCTTTAAAACACACACACACACACACACACACAAATCCATGTTCTCAAAATAGGAGTTTTGTGTGCAGAGTTTTGAAGAAATATTAATTTAACATAACATAAAATTTGAAAACGTATAGCTCTGTGAATACTTGCTGGATGCAGTGAACACTGGGTTTTTGTGCTAATTTGAACAAACTGTGCACTCTCTATGTTTGGATATTTCTTATTTCCAGTACCCTGAGAAGGACTAAAATGCTTTATTTGGATGATAAATTTGCTATATTAAAACACTCACTTATATACTCTTACACATATATTGTAAATTCTTTCTGACAAAAGCAGCTCCTCAGCTCAGAACAGTGGTCACTCGTGTCCCACGAAATGTAACCATAAATTCCTCATTAGCTCTTCTGGTCCTCCACATGCATCCTGTTTCTCATTTCATACATCGTCAAACGGACCCAGCCATGAAGGACTGAACTACAGACAGGAAACGAAGAGTATGACAACTGTTAATCCCAGGATGCATTGCATTAACCCATTTTCAGTTTCTAGATGGAACAGGAAGCACAGCAGCTGAAGCACCTAACATGCTGAACAAACTGCTAGTGTTAACTGGGACGTAGGAACTCAGAGCTGGGTTTGATGTCACCCCCCGGGTGACAGTGTTCTAGTTAAGAGGTCAGGATTGTAACTTGGTTACACCCACAGACATTGTTTGTAGTAACTCTTACAAACATCAATTTAATGTTTGCTTTCCATAAGCAAACACCACTTTTAATTTGTTCAGTTTAGAGTTGCGGGCACTACATGTAATATTGATTTTAGACGCACCCTCACAAAGGTGTCCTGTAAAATAAACACGTTTTCACATCGTACTGAATGTTGACGCGAGGAGCAGCCATTTTGAAACGCAACGTGAGCCTCACAAATCATAATGGGGTAGTGGGAGTTGCTCCCAGGCTTCCAGACTTTGGAGGGTCCTTTAGTTGATTTTTTTTTTCTCCAACCTTGAAGTGAGAATTTCCCATTTTTGAGTACAACTGGAACACAGCTGCACTTCCTGCCTCTTTACTGCAGGGAACTGCAATGGTGAGGCACAGACAAGCATGTAAACCCCCCATCTTTGTTGGTAGAGAAGGGGAGAATGTCATCCTTTAAGGAATCCTGAATCCAAAGTAAAAATTCTTTCTACCATCTGGTAATTGGTGACTGCATTCTGTCTTGACCCAGCTTATTCAAAATTCTGCAGAAGGACTCTTTAAATCATAGATTCCCTAAAGAGAGACGTCTCTGATGGTTCACTCTCCACTGTCCTATAACAGAAGACAGATTGACGCTGGCTGCCACCATCCTGCCCCGAGTCAGGGACAATCACCAGCCAGGTGACCACAACTGGTTTTCCTCACTGAGATGCAAAAGCACCTCTGATCACTCTTAAGATGGATTGATGGATGGATATATTTACTTCATATTTACTCTTACCAAGAATTTCAAAGAAACACAGTGAAAAATCCACCCACACATAACCTTTAAACCTAGAAACCGTTTTAGTCATGCTTTATAAGTCGTGGTCTTAGAAAAAGATATTTAAATCACGTGCATTTTCGTCCTGCGGCTTAAAACTACTGCAACACCACGTTCTGCAATAAAGACACACCTGTTTGGTTAATGGGACTTCAAAATAATTTAAGCTTGAATAATGCAGCACTATGTTGCTTCATAGATGACTTTGAAGATGGAATGCCAGTGTAGGCCTGCAGTGTGTGCACCAACTCCTTCCATCATGGAAATTGTTTTGCCAAATATGAAATGAAATCACACTTCAGAACACAAACAGAACCTGTGAGGACCTTTTCATGGTGGGATATGATCTGGAAGCATGAAATGAGCACCCAGTCCTGAAGCTGTGCTCTGTCTGGTTAGTGCTGTAGTTCTAGGTGTTGTAGTTCTAGGTGTTGTAGTTCTAGGTGTTGTAGTTCTAGGTGTTGTAGTTCTAGGTGTTGTAGTTCTAGGTGACCGACACCACCTGTACAGAGCTGTTGAGGTCATTAGCTGCATTTCCACTATACATGTAAGACAAAGTAAATCTTTGTCCATATTCTGCTAATGTCGAAAAACACAATTTTGCAATTAGAATTTCCATTAAGTAAGAAATTAAATTAAAAACACACATGAATATACATGTTTATGCTGGAAGTTATTAAAAATAATGATATATTCATAATTCAGCCATGTCGTTAGCACTCATCTATCAGCCAATCAGCGTTTTAATCAGGCGTTGGAGGCTCTAGATGTTATATCATAATGGAGCCTTATCACAATGTATCGGTTTTAGATGAATAAGCTGGTGTTATCATTTATAATAAAGAGGAAAATAAATGGTTCAGATGCCTATATTTGGTAGGAAAACAAATGCACACTGAATGTTTGGCAGAAATTTATTTTCTTCTTTTGGCAGAAATTAAATTAATGGCATGTTCCCAGCATTATTGAAGAAGAAGAAGAAGAAGAAGAAGAAGAAGAAGGAGAAGGAGAAGAAGAAGAAGAAGAAGAAGAAGAAGAAGAAGAAGAAGAAGAAGAAGAAGAAGAAGAAGAAGAAGAAGAAGAAGGAGAAGAAGAAGAAGAAGAAGAAGAAGAAGAAGAAGAAGAAGAAGAAGAAGAAGAAGAAGACCACCACCACCAACTCTTCTACTGAACTCCAGAATTCAAGTTCAGCAGGATTTCCAACAATATTTTAGATGGTGACATTTTATGTGGCCAAAATGTAATCAGAGCAACGTTTCTGCCAAATAGTGTTACCAAAGTCACTTCCAGAGATGTTCACATCAAACTACATACCGACACTCATATAAACATTCACACTCCTATAGATTGTGCAGCACTCTGACATCATAACAACTCGACTCCACTTTCCCACACAACATCCCACAATGACAGTTCAATAGCAGTCACAGAGGGACCAGGAAAAGCTAAGGCATTCCAACGACTTCACCAATACAGTATAGCAGATACATAGACACACACATATATATACAATTCTGTTTGCCGTGTTAGAAACATCCATTCAATTTTAACCTCAGATCTTCATTCCTATACCTGTTGAAAATCATCAGTCTGAACCTTTTCTTAAATAAACTTAAACTGAGACATTGCTTCAATCCTTACACCTCTGACTGAAGTGCACGTTCTCTTCATGGTTGTTCTGACCATCCTGGTTCTAAAGTTAAAGTCTCCCCTGTAATCATAACACCCCTCTCTATCAGTAAAAAGTAGCAGTCTGGTATTCAGACACCCACCAACGCTGCCTGCTTATCAGCTTCATTAATGTCCAGGCAGTTGAGATGAGAAACCATCCCGTCTGAAACATAAAACCTCATTCAATTCTTTCTACAGAGTTGAGGTTTGTAATTCTGCATCAATATGGTCAGGGTAGCCCTCAGGGACCGGTGGAACCCAGTCGAGATCAGGCCATCCAAGGGTCTCATTGGCAGTTTGCTCTTCCAGCCATTTTGTTAAGGGGTCAAAGTATTTGAGTAATGAGGAGGCATTTATTTCACGAGTGCCTATGGCCTCCTGGAGCACATCAGGCCAAGGCCTTGAAGAGCCTGCCTCCAGAACTTTCCTAGGGAAAAAGGAACACACATTGCAACACTGAAGTAAAATTTACTCATTTGTGGATTAAAAAAAATCAAAAAATACAGAAAAAAAAAAATCCATTCCTACTTCAGGACAGCTCCAGCTTCTGTGGAACGGTAGATGTCACATGTGTGCAGGGGGCCGGTCTGATTGGCCACCTCACAGAGTTTCTCATGAAACTGAAATCGCAGGATGAAGCTAACAAAGTACCTGCAAGGGAAAGAAGAACTTCAGAAAACAAAAAGCCCAAGTGGAAAGTGGAAATGATAAAACCAGACACAATTTTAACACCCATCTGGTTTTCTGTGGAAGTCTACCACCTAATTTGGAAAAGAAAATAGCTTCAGACTTCCAATAATGGGGGAAATGAGTTAGAGAGCTCATTAATACATTCTTTACCACCTACTTCATTTTACTTCAATTAGCATCATATGGGTGGAAGATCTTTTACCTTATGTATGGTGTGTTTCCAGGGACATGGTACTTTGCCCCAGCATCAAAGTGCTCCTCTATTCGCCTGGTAGGAGGGCAAATTCCTTGGTATTTTGTTCTGTGATTAAATTTAGAAATCACAAATGGGTCAACAGGCTAAGATCTGGAACCACACAGTCAGAGTGACAGCAGAGAAAGTTTCCATAGATTGTTGTGGCTCAGACTCTCTGTGAAAGTGATTTTATAAGAAAACACCAGTACTAAAATGCAAGTTTTATTTGGTCTCACCTGAGGTTCCACCAAGCAGAGTTGTACTTCTCTGGAGGAATGTTTCCATTGAAAACATCCCATCTCCAGAGGTCAACAAGATAGCCAAAAGGAAGGAAAGCTATAGTCTCCAAAGCAGTCTTCAACAGAAAGTTCAGGTCACTTTCTGGTAAAAAAACAAACATAAAAAAAATAAATACAGAATGATTATTCTGTTTAAGAGTCCATCTGAATTAATGAGAGGATATCTGGTCAGAACCATTGTCAGAGGTCACAGACTCCAGCAGGTTAATCTCATGTAGGTGCTTGGGTGTTGAAACTGAAAGTGACATAAGGTCACCGATAGCTTCATGGAAACCAGGGTTGGCTCCATCACGGAAGCCCACAGGCTGATCCTTGTACTGCAGGTAATACTGGATGTGGCCCATCTCATGGTGTACAGTGAAGAGGTCTTCCATGCTCACTGTGGTGCACTGCTTAATCCTGCAGGAATGAAACATCAACCAAATTACTGGGATTTGAAGTTGCTTCCCCCACCCCCCTTAGCAGCTATAGTTTCCAGGTTTCATAGCAAGTGGGTTAGCCACCATAAAGTCACAGGTTAAAAATTTTACCTGAAGTCTCTGCGGTTGTAAAAGTCCCAGGCAGATGCATGGCACACAACCTCCCGATCTTCAGGCTTAACAAGCATCGACCCTTCCCAGAACTCTGGAGGCATCTCCTTCAGACCCAGAGAGGTGAAGAACTCCTCGGCTACACGGAACATGTGTGTGGCATTGTAGCCCTGCAGAAAATAAATGAACATTTTAAAGACTGTAAGAACTAGCATTCTCCAACCTCAGTCCTTCATCCGCACCTGTCTGACCATCTCATCAGTCACGTCTAGGAAAGGTTTGGCAGGAAATGGGACCATCATCTCATAGAGGTTGTTCCATGACTGGGCCCACATATTTCCTGGTAGGATTAAGATGTAGTGGAGAAATCCTGAATTACTGTGAAAGACTAACTGGCACTGATGGAAATATCTTCATAGAGAAGGATTATTGACCATTTAGTGTCTCCATCGTGGCGTGGAGCTTCACTAATCTGTTATACATGCATCTTACCCAACAGGTGTGCAGGGATGGGTCCTTCTAGGTTGATGTATTTGGGACCATAGAGGTTGTAGAGTTTGCGTCTTACAAAGGCATGCAGGTTCAGGTAGAGCGGTTCAATCGTCTTGTAGAGCCTTTCTAAATCCTCCTGAAAGGTTTCCGTCTCATACCAAGAGCGCCAAGAAGCTCCAGTGTCATTAAAGCCTGAAAAAGATAATTTTTTAAGACCCTGTTTGGATTTTTGCCATTTTATTTCAAGCCCATAATTCTTACCATCCCCTTCAGAGGCTTTGTTGCTGAGCTCCACAAGCCTGGAATAATACCCCTTAACAGGCACACCTGATACATTGTGCCAGCTCTCCCAAGCAAAGAGTAGTTTCTTATAGCTTCTGGACTTGGCCAGAATTTCCGAGAGCTCTGAGATAAATGACAGTTACCCATTAGACAGAAAAGCCAACACGTTTCTGCAATACTGGCATGAGTTAGAAAACAGTCCAAAGTTTATTTTAATTATGAAGCTTTATTGTATAGCTTCCTGTATGAAGGGGATAAAAGTCCTAGCAACAAGAAATTAGGTCCTGTTATGTCAGGGCCATGTTATCAGAACTCTAAATATCATTTCAAACATCCAGGTTAAGACAAATGTGAAAGTTGATACATGGCATCTTAAGTTACACTGGATCTGTCCTATATTTACAAAAGTGTCTAAAGAAACAATGAATTGTTCACCACTTCCAGCTCAAAAACATAACATAATAAAATTGCAGTTTATTGATGTTGCCAACTAAAGACACTTGTAAATGTGTGATTACCAGGCTCCAGGTTCCAGGTAACATTTGGCAGTGGGTATACTTTACTTGTTGAATAAATATTCTCCATGGTGTTCAGGATGGTGTTATACTACAAAGAGAAGCAAGTTTATGGGCATTAATAGGTCAGAAGAGACTATGTTACTGTAGTTACAGTGCATAAGTCCTACTGTACCTCCACTCGCTCAGCCTGTGGCAGGTTGGCACTACCCAGAAACTTGACACCAGCAATCAGCCTTCTGTCCTTCTCAGAAAGAGATTTAAGTACTTCCTTAGAAAAGATCTGCTTGGCCTTCATTCCCCAGGCTTCTGAGAAATTTTGAGACACAAGGCTTGCAGCTACCTAAGAACAAGAGGCACCACAATCAATGATGATAGATAGGGAGGTTGAATGAAAGGCAGTCAAACTCTAAACAAATGTTTAACATGAACGCCTAGAAACTCATGGTTGGGCTAGAGGAAAGTTTGAGCTGTGCTGTCAGAGCTTTTTAAAGATGTTGTCTCTCCTGTTGGGGCTGCAGCAGCAGAGCCATCAGTGACTGCAGTGGAACTTCAAGAGATGAAGAGCCCCAAACTAAAAAAACTGTTCAAACAACTTGAATCTGAGCATCTACGATCAATTTGTACCTCCATTTGTTGGGCTTGTGGTTCGTTAAAGGTTGGTTTGAACTTTTGTCTGAAAATGCATTTCTGTGGAATTTTTCCAGAGGCCAGTGAGTTAATCTTTATTAATTATTAAGTAGATAAATGAAAAGTCAGAATTACTCAGTTTTTAAGACAATTCGTATCGAAGCATACCCAGAAATGTGAGGTAGATCTCATCTAATTCCCTTTGGTGTTTCAGAGTTGTTGACTTTATATTTCTTTGTTTAACTTCTGTGCTCAGAGTGTGATGTGAAGTTTGTGTTGTGCGATGGAAAAATGCCTGAGGGGCAACGCAGGTCAAAACCCAGCAACAAAACGAATTTATGACATTTAAAAGTTCATTAAAAAAAATAAATCCACCAAACTATAGGATTGTTTATACGGAAAAGGATTAGGGCCACCGAAAAAAAAAATAAAAAATTCTGACTTTAATCTCAGATTAAATCCCAGATTTCTGACTTTTATTTTTTTTTTTTTAAAGATTTTTCTTTTTCTTTTTTTAAAAATTATCTTTTTTTAAAAAAAAATCTTTAAAAAAAGATTTTTTTCTTTTCTTTTTTTTTTTTTAAAAAAAAGGAGTGTAGAGTATTGAATTCTATAGGTTAGAAAGTATCAGAAAGTGTCTCAAGTCAATATTTTATGTTTCTTTTCCCCATAATTGATGGAACAGAGTGGTTTGATGGCTTTTATCTAAAAAACAAAACAAAAACGACAAAACACCAAGTTGGACCTGCAGCCTGGAGTTGTGCTCCGTCAGGTTGGTGTTGTAGTTCCAGCTGGCGGACTCGACCTTAAAGAAAACCTGCTCTGCAGTGCTGTTGTAGTCACTGAGGAACCTCAGGGCATCTGAGGCTGTGTCCGCATAGTCCCCCGGCGTCCAGCGGACGGACAGAGCTTCAGAGAGCAACAAGACGGACAGCAGCGGCAGCCAGGCTGATCTGACCGACCTGTGGACGCCGGGAGCCATGGAGGTCAGCGCAGGGAGAGAGGAGGGACAGCTGGTCAGGAACGAAGCGCCTTCTGCTCCTCAGAAGCCACACAGAGCTTCATTTAAAGTACAGCTAACCCCACCCACAGTTTGGTTACCCAACCCTCCCTCCGTCCAAACGCCAGAGAGATGAAAAGAATTTACCCTCCAATCAGAGGCTGAGAAGAAGTGGCGGGTGATTCTGATTGCTCCCTGCCCCCTCTCCCCCACTTCAGCTCCAGATCCATTCGGTCGTGTTGACCAGAGGCGCTAGGGGGCGCTGTAGCTCCTTCTGGAGAAGTCATAGCAGAAAATATCAGATTATTATTTTCTTTTTCATCTAATATCAACTAATATTTATTAATATGTGGTTGTTGTGATATATTCCTCGCAAAACACAACTAAGAAAAAAATAAAACAATGATTATATATTGAGTGAAAAAAAAAAAATCCATCTCGCAACAAAAAATTTACTTGTGCCTATTTTCACTTCCGGTAAATAATAAAAACGAGCATTCTAAAATGGATCATTTTCTACTGCTCAATTTTCCAAGGATGGCAGCAACAGCTCAACGGGAAACTATGGATGAAACAGGAAAAGTCACATGTCAAATATCTAAAACAAAATGCTAATAAATAAATTCTTATGGTCTGTCCTATCCTTTTCAGCCATATTGTCCATCTCTATATATGTTTTAATGAACAGAATATCACTGTCCACTATACTGGTGACTGTAGATGTCTGAGTTCTGGGTTCTCCTCTGTTTTGTTTCTGTGTGTTGAGAACTGCAGGAACTAATGATCCTTCACAGCACCCTGAGTTAAATGCTTAATCCTGCATTTTAAACTCAGAAATGTTCAAGAAGAAACAAAAACATTTATGAGAAAAGCCAAAAATTTGTGCGGAAAAAGCTCTAAAATTTTGAGATTAATCGCAGAAATTTCTAGAAAAAAAAAAATAGAGTTCCTCAGTGACTACAACAGCACTGCAGAGGAGGGGATTTTTTTAATTTTTTTTTAGCATTTTACCTGGAGTAGAAAATTTGTGTCAGAAAATCAATCGCAGTTGAGTAATTGTTAAAAAGCTTCAGAGAATTTAAAACACGCACTAACTCTGATCTCTTTGTAATTCCTCTCACTTTTTCCCGTAAGCCTACATGCTGCTGGACACTCGAGGAAACGACTTTCACTGATGAATATAATAAGAGAAAAAAAACATTTTTGTCCCCTCTAAGTCCTTTAGGTTGGGCACTGCTTCCCTTAAAGGACAGCAGAAGGATGGAGATGTGGTGAGAACAGTTCCAGGTTGCTGCATCTCCTGCACATTGACAGAAAGTCAGGATTTCTCAGACAGCGGACGGATTGATTTATTCTTTGTTTTATACAAGCAAAGCCAAATTATAAACCTGAAAATGGACAAAGTGGACAGAGCAGGTGACTGAGCATCTGTAGTTTCTCCTGCAGCCTCACACATAACTAAGGTTACACTCACTCCTCTGAGGGTTTGTTCTGAGAAATAAAGTAATTATAAAATAAAAAATCTATTACAATCTTTGAATTTTTTTTTGTCTGCTCACAGATACAAAACTTTCCTTCATGTGTCAGTAACCCAGTTGTGAATCTGTCCCATAACTGGCAAAAATGACAAACATGTTATTTACTCAGAACTCTTTCCTGTCAGTCCTCTCCTCAATGCCCCCAAAAGGCCGACGCCCAGCTGACCTCTGAGGATCACTGCTGCAGGTAAGAAGAGCAAATTATTGCAGATTTGATTCATTTTCACAGCAGTGTTACATTAACCCCTCAAACATTTACCTTTTATGTAAAATAGCGGTGACATACAGTGGCCCAAAAGGCCGCTATGCAGTGTATGCAACGCATAGGGGCGCTGCACTAGAGGGGCGCAAAAACGATGTGGGGAATTTTTTTCCAGTCAGCATTTTATGTACTTAACAGCTGTTTGTGTATGAAATGATCAATAACAGAGGAACAGCACTGATTAGGCCCCTCCCCTCCAGCCAGCCGCTCTCCCTCCCATAGAGGTAACTTGGGCGGCGGCCACTGAGGCGCGTTTTTTTCCCCTTCTGTTAAATTTGAATTGTATTAATGTCTCGACAACAGGGAGCTAAAGATGGGCGCAGAAAAAACTCCGGGGCACAAAACAGAAAACGGAAGAGAGGGATAAAGATGTTGGAGAGACGAAGAAAAGCTTTTCAAAGTGGTTGAAAGACAGAAGGTCAGTAATGTCAGTGTATCAACAAGAGAGTTGTAAATATTCAGGTTAGCTTAAGCTAGGCTAAA
>CAEFZX010016409.1:0-26034 GCA_903066825.1 Alfaro cultratus | reverse complement strand
ATAAAAGGAAAACTGGAAGTGCAACTCTGAACATTAAGTTGATTCAGCATATTGAAAGCATTACACAGTGAAAAAGCTACGATATGCAAATGGCCATATCGTGACTAAGCGAAGCACTCAGTTGCTACAGTAAGTCACATGAATAGAGAACAAGAACAAGCTATGTAAAATTATTTTTGTCAGTTTTAATTTATCTTGTTTTATCATTCATTGAACAAAATAGCAGTTGAGAAATGTAGGAGGTGCAGTGGCTTTTTTTTCATTTGCCTCTTCTTTTTCTGTCACTTTTCAAACACAGCAACATGGTTAACTGAAAATGCAATAAATAAAAGAGTAGAAAAAAAGAAGCAGAATCAGGTCTTGTTTCTGGTAATCCATGAGACAATTTTTGTCTCATCTTCTGTGAAAAGCTCCTAACAAAACCCATATGTGAGTCACACGTTTTATTTCAGTTCTTTTTGGTCGGGCTAACAGCAAAAACAAATGCATGTTGTCTTCATTCCACTTGTGAGTTAACTAAAAAAAAAGTATAAAATTTCTTTCCAAGGCATCACATAACTAATAATATTACACTTGTGTTATGCTAGTTGCAACTCATATATGCTCCAGCTGTTGTATATGTGCTTCTGTAATGTGAGGCAAGTTCTCTCTCGGTCATTAAACCCCTTTTCTACGCAAAGTCACACAGAAGACCAACTGCTGCTCATGTATGATTCAGCCTAAAATCCATGAAATTGGGGAGCTCTTATTAAAAATAAAATAAAATGACTACAAACTGGAACTGTTGAAACAGGTTGTAAATATTGTCTGGCAGTGGAAGTGTGCTACACTGAACATTTCTGCAGCAGAATGAACTATGAGTGATTACACAGCCACTGAGGTAATGCTTGACCTTTCCTAGACTTCCAGTCGGTCTGGTGCTGGAAGGTGATGTCATCACGTATTTTAGAGCAGCACACATTGAAGAAACCTATATGTGTTATAAGATGCTGCAGTGCTGCCGTGGTACACGCATTACACAAATTGCATCACTAGAACAGTTTTTATTAATAAAATAAAAACAAAACGCAAAAAAGTCAAGGAAGACAACAAGGCAGAGTACATGTAATTTTAAGTTAACACATAATTAACTGTAGTGCAATATATTCAATTTTTAACCAGGAACTTACATTGTTTGCAGTTTACTAAAATATTGCTTTCTTTGTCCTTAAATTCCAGCACTGCATTCCACTGAACAGTACAGTTATTTTCTGTACATTAGTTTTTACTTTTGGTAAAATGCATCTCCTACCTGCTCTGCTGTCTCTGAGTGACAGTCGAGGACAATAACAATATAGCTGATATACTCTGATAATTTATTTATTTATTTTTTTTGTTTTGTTTTTTTTAAATGTGGGGACACATAAGTAAGCAGAAAGATTACAGAGATTTTTTTGGGAAATAATGCATCTATGAGTAAGGTCTCTTTTTGTGTTCACATTGTCCATACTTTTGAAAAAGTGTTTTATGGCATCTGATTTTGTCAAAATCTCATCTCTTCCACTAAAAATAGAAAAGAACAACTGCTATTTAAATATTTGCATGTTTGTTTGGAGACTGTAATATTTCTCTTTATGTTAACTTCTATTTGTGTCCTTTAAGTTTTTGTGTAGTTTCTGTTTTGCTGTTAAGATTCAAAATATTGGTTAACATTCTATGACACACCGAGCTGTCATTTATCGGAACCGAAAGAAGGGAGGACAATGTCTCCTGCCTCAAGTCGTCTATTTTTTTCACCTCTTCCTTATTCTTAACCTGACTCACATCAAGTCCGAGGGACAGTTAGACAACCTCTTTTACAACATCGAAACTCAACGATGGTGGCCCTCACCAGCGGAGTTTCGGTGGAAAAATTTTAGAGAAATTCACTCAGCACTTTTCTTGCGGTTCTCACAGAACCAAGTGTGCAGTCACGCTGCCAGATCCAGAACAGGAAAGAAGATGTGTGAACTAATGGAAAGAATGACAAAGTGTTAATGGTGTGACGAAAGAAAGAACAGAGGTCAAGCAGAGCAACAGGAAGGGTCAGCAGACAGGACAAATGATACATAAGCAGTAGAAAAGGAGCAAACTGGATCCAGCTAGTTGTCGGAGTAGGTGTTGTTTTTGTATCAGTTCTTATTTTGTAAAAAAAAAAATAAATAAAAAATAGATTATCCTCTCTCTTGTACTTTTGTTGGTGGCATAAGCAGTATATCACTACTCAGATTTTTGCTGATGCCAACTTTGCTGTGTAAAAATAGATGAGCGGGGCATCATATCACATCTGGTTGCACATCAGCCAGAATACCAAAAATAGCAGCCAATTGATGAAAAGAGTGAGGTAATGCAAACTAACTTTGCGGTGGCTTGCAAAATTATTCACAGTTTATCATTTTACACAAAATGCAGTGTGTTTCATTGGGACTTAATGGCATTGATCAATACAAAACTAGCATTTAACTGCAAAGTAGAGAGAAAAAAAATACCTGGTCTTAACAGATTGAAACATAACAAAAAAGTGCAAACCGGATTATCATGTATTCACAACCTTTTAATGAGATAAACCTAAATAAAATCTATCACAACGTTGCCCCTTGAAACTCTATAAGATCTGAAGCGCTCCATAGCTTAGGGGGAAAAGTCTGGTAAAAGGTCAACAGTCTACAAATCCGTGAATCTGTACAGGCACGACTCCAAAATACATTGGATCGAAGTCATTAGCAAACTAAATTCAAGTTCTAAAATATGCTCAAAGTGGTATTAAAATTCTAAAAATGACCCAAACTAGATATCTGTGACTAAATCAGTGAGTTCATGTTTGTGTGTAAAGAGATTATACTTGTGTATTTAAAAACATTAAAAACCCGGAGACAGCTTTCACGTGCACGCAAGGCATCTCTTACAGCAAAAAAAAAAAAAAAAAAAAAAAAAAGTCTATAAGGAAGGCCTTCTTTCAGTTCCCTAAAATAAAAGGGTTCATTTAATGTGTGTGTGTGTGTGCACGGGCGTGTGTGCGTGTTTGTGTGTGCCTGCATACATAAGTCAGCCTATGAGAAGCTATTAGAATGGGTGTGGGTGAACAAAGATGACTGTGGTTTTGAAGGAATTTCAGACTGTGCCTGGCCGCAAATAAATGTGAATGTGGATATATATCTCCAAGAGGGAGAGACAGATAAAAGGCAGACAGACTGAGACAAAGTCAGAGGGAGATGTGCTGGGATTCACAGTTCCTCCTCTTAAACAAGAGGCCTCGGCCGCTGTTGATGTTGCAAGGTCTCGGTTCCCGCCGTGTGAAGATTACAGAGGATGGAAGTGGCACTCGGCTCCAGAGTCCGCCAGACAGACCTGATTCCAAGCTGCGACCTCGTGACTGCAAGCAGAAGTCAAGCAAACAGACAAGTTGTTTTAGGGAACCCTGATCCTCTAAATTGCCAGTAATGAGGGGGTCAAAATGCTTTACTAGCAGGCTCAAAGCACGTACGCCTTACAGGCTCCATAACGTCGAGGGCCTCAACTTACTCTGCTGCTCACTTACTGTCATTCACTCTGCTCCTTCCTCGCTGGCTTATAAATACGTTAATCATGTCAGGACACATGATCTGGCCTCCCTGACCTCACAGCTGCAAAACATATAACACAGATCCACTGTAGCTGCTCTAAAGAAAGGGTTCTAAGCAACACACAACAGTCAAGAAAAAAATATATATATAGACACAAGTTTGGGTTAGAATAAACTCAATTTCTTACTAAACTTTATTTGATTCATCACGACTATATTTGCAGGGAAACAATGGTAAGAGACACACAACTGTATAACATAAAATATATCGACCCAGCTGACGGGGCAGTGAAAAGGGAAATAGATAAATCAAAAATCTTCCCCTTTTAAGTTAAAATGAAAAACAGAGATGGACCAGTGTGGATTATTTCCAGCTTGATGCATCAGGAACGATTAGCAGTTGGTTGGAAATACAAAAATAGGACCTATTTCCTATCGGTGGACAGCAAGAAGACTGAAAGTTAGCAATTTTCAGTGCCAATGAGGCGTTTAAAAACAAAGTCAGCGCAGGGATGGAAGAAGATTTTCAGAAGGAAAGTCTTCTTTGATGTCTGATGTTCAGGGTGAGAGAGAGCAATACATTTAGGAGATAACAGGAAGGCTGGTTGTATTAAAGTCAATGCTGTTGGATTTGGAGATGTCAAAAATTTTGGAAATGCTAAATTTCAGGTAAGGATTTACATTCTGTACATAATAAATTTACAATTGCTATTTTTGTAATGCCAGCCATTCTAACTATACTAATTATTAATATAAGATGCTTATGATCACTTAAAATGTTTAATACTTCAAAAATCATTTTGTTTTTGTTTTGAAATATTAGTAAAACTTTACATTTGCACATACATGCAGCATGACATTGCAATACTTTCTCATATATTCATCCCTCACAACAAAAATGCTGGAAAAAATATTTTGATGTTATTCCTGGGTGTAGATTCTCAGTCATCCAGAACATGTTCTTCATTAGTGCTTAAACAGAAACCAACTGGGCTTCTTCTCTGGTTTCTTGAATGTTTCACCTGTTCAATATTTTTTTTTATTTCTACTATTCATGGTAAGTTAAAACTTTTCATAAGGTCATATGTGTCGATCGTCAAATAATGATGACTGAAACATCTGACCAAATTGAGAGAAGGGCCAGTTATCCTTATAGCATGATTGCTTCCCAGCCTCTTAATTAGTGTTATTGATCTGACATCATGTTTTTAGACCTGAAGTCTCCAAACCATGCTCAGAACTGAAAGAGACTATTTAGATGAGGAATGAAATATATTCAAAAAACAACAAGTCCATCTGGTTTCTATTTAGTCTTGTAGGATTCATACTTTGTAGTTATTTAAGAAAGAAAAAAAAGTATTATCAGATCAAAATTTTACAAAAAAGAAAAGTGATTAGAAATGTCCATCAGATCCTAATTGGTCCATCTCTAACAAAATAGTGATAAAAAAAAGCAACAATGCTAAACTGAACCAAGCATTTGCTGAGTGTCCTCATACAGTGAGACAAACAGAGTCTCAAAGTCTCCTCTTTTAATCCTGGCATGTGTCGAGTGGAGCAGAAGTGGAGAGGGTCTTGAGCCAAGTTTCCCAGTGAAGAGGTTCTGAGTTTAAGGAGCATGACAAACAGAAGGGATGCAGACAGGAAATGCATGCAGATGGAGAATGTTAAGTGTGTTTAGAAGAGACAGGGCCCTATGTGGCAATAATAAAGCCAGGGGTCAATGCCCCTAAAGATGAGAGGTCACAAAGGACATCTGGGTTGAGGACAAAAAAAAGTTAATCCTTGCATCTCAAGGATAGCTGAGTGTGAATTAGTCTAAAGCAATTTATTCCAAGAGATTAATTTTACATCACTGATGTGAGAAGGGCAGCAAGTTTCAAAATATCAGATATGATGCGATTTGTAATAAATATGGTGTTTAATCTCAAAGTTTGAAGGTGAGAATAAAACTTTAAGATCAAGTGCTAAATCCTAACCTAGATGAATGTGTTGCTTTAAAATTCAGAGTGAAAATGAGCAGTCACGCCGGGAGCGTGTGTCGTGAGATCAACACATGCCTCAGGAGGCAGCATGTCTGTGTGTGGGTACACTTGGTCATCTCTGGACTGGCTGCCGTTTAGTCAAACAGAACTAGGCGTGAGGACGTCTGTCCGAAACAGAAGCATGACATCAGCCAGTTGGCAGGAGGAGGTGTGGGAGCAGGTGCTATTTGGAAACGAGGGAGGGATGGAGACGTGCAGAGAAAGGTGGAACTGGGGAAGGACGGGGAGAGGATGGAGGGAAGATGGAGGCGTGGGACAGAAGAGCAGAGGGAGGCGCTGGAGAATGGGGCTAGAGCCAAGATCTGAGTCCAAGTGAAGCTATTTTTAGCTCTTTATCATGGACCATTCCAGCAGACCCTGATTGCCACCAATATTATCCTTCTATTTCCCCTTTGCTCATATTCAGCTCATCTCCAGAAGGAGGTAGAGCCACATTTAACTCTGACTGATTTCATATTCCTATTCTTGGACAGAAGCATTTTACACATCTATTATAATATTTCTGTCACATATTATGCTTCATGACAGGATGTTGCATTTTTTATATGAATGATTCGGAGATATATTTCAACACTTACCATTCCAACTTAAGTACTTTTCTGAACCACAAATTTTAAGTCTCTTTTTTGGACTGGAAACATTCAACTCCAAAAATAAAACTGTCATTATTTTGCTTTTTATGCCAAGAGCCATGCTGGATAAATACCTATTCATCAAAACAAGAAATGAGCTAAACAGATTGACTATATCAAATGAACCTACCTTGACAGCATAGGAGGAGTTCAACAAGGCTCTATCCTGGGAACAACACTATTTAGTCTCAAGTCTGGAGACAAACTAGCAACCACATTAAAATCCATTATGTTTCTATTCAAAAAGACATTGAAAGTATTATATTTAAAATTTTAAAGGCCATAAAAATATCATTGAAGTTTGTTTGTTTTCTAAATGAGGTCACTCCATGAATTTCACAGAAAACAACCTTCACAGAAAAAAACAACACAATAAAACCAGAGCATAAATCAGAGTTCTGCCAGTGCAGGATCTGGTGTGAGGCACAATTCTGAGCATGTTACAATCCTACTGGAAAATTGCTGCTCACATATATCAGGCATGTTGAAGTAACAACAAGAAACCTTTTTGATAAGGATTAAAAACTGAAAAGTAATACTTGAGGGTCTTTTAGAGCAAAAACATAATTGGAGGCTCTATGTTGTCCACTTAGAGCACAGCACCTCGACAGCTCAATGTCACAGATTCTTGCACTATAGTTAAAATTTGATTTGCAAATAGACAAAGAATATCTATCCAACAGCTCCTGACTCAGCAGACAGAGTACATGGTGTACATCATCTCTTAGTGAAGATAGAGCCCCTCTGCCACCCTGCTAAGGTTAAGAGCTGTAATAAAAACGTTTGTTTAACCAATTTGAATAATTGACTGGAATTAACTGTCCTGATAACTTGGATCAACTGGAATATACGTATGGTTGGACTGAATTGACATTTTTTGCAAAGTGCCCTGACAACGTGTTATGAATTGGTGCTATAGGCTCTAAAAAACTAAATTGAAAACTTAATATCTATGCTATACTGTACCGTGTCGTACCATTGTCCTATGGACCTACTACTATAAAGGGGGCCCAAGAATGGTGCGGAAGGGCTGGTTTGTATTGGTCACTTTTATAATGGAAACAGAATCAAACCAAACTAAACCGTACCGTACTGCTCAGAAAAAATGTGTATTTAAGTGAGAATTTATTTTCTTATAAACTGGCCCTAAATATTACACAAACTGAATTGTCATAAAGTGTTTAACTGCAACATCTCATCTTGTCCTGTCACAAATGGTTAAAGAAAATCTGTTCATGCCACCAAAAACTTGAAAAGCAAAATTAGTGCAGCTGACCTTCTAATGAGAAGATCAAACTTTAGGGCATGCTGAAACACATTATCAATGTCAACCATCTGGACAGTAAGAACAAAAAGTTGGCCTCCAACGCAGAGAAATAAATTCATAACTCACTAAGCATTCTCATAAATCACACAGTGATTTTGGTAATAGATAAAGAAAATTACTGTAAACGGATCTGTAGCTAAACCGTATCCAGGCCCTTTGCAACAGCAGGCAGTGGAAGAAAGTCACTGTGATAAGGTGTAGTGTCTCTGGGCCACATGTTACAGTACAATAGTGTCTTTGTCTTCCACTTATCTAGCTGCTGCTCGGGCTGCGGAGTAGAATGTTTCAACAGCTACTGTCTGTCAGACCGTAGGACACAATCTAGCTCTCTGTATAAAGGCTTGTTGTCAACCAGTCTGTGTAGACAAAGTAATCTTCTGAGCCAAGGCAGATAAGGAGGTTTTTACAGACCTACACAGATGCCTTCACAGGAAACTGGAACTGACAGTCCCTACACATTTTTAACATGAGGATTGAATAAAAAATACAATTCAGATATTTGATACAATTAAGAAAAATTTAGGAAAATAACACAATATCCAAATATGTTTAAAAAATAAAATAAAAGCACACAAGTTCCAAACAGGATAATAACTGGAGCTCTAAGGTGTGAGCTACAACTTAGGAAATGTCCTTGGCTTTTTGGTTGTTTTCACGGTGAATCCCAGAGTCCACCCACACAGGCAAGCCCTGCAGAGACCTTCTGTTCTTCAACACAGGACACAAATGTGCACAGCAAAAACACACATACACACACACACACACACGCAAACACACACACGCACACATACATAATGTAGGCTCAGAGAGACTGTCATGGAGAAAAGGAAAACAACAATAGAGAGTTGAATGATGGTTTCAATCTGCCTGGACTTCTCTCACTTCCACAACAAAGCATTTTTATTTGTCATTTCATGGTTTGCTAAAAGTTTGACATTTATGATGGACTGGCTATATAAGCAATGTGCAGAGGGAGAACCTCTGGAAAGAGGAGGGACAGCTGAGAATAACAGCTAAAATTAAACATTTTAAATGTGATCTCTTGGTCAAATAATATGGTAAGATACAAATCAAATGGAAAAGGCTGTAATAAGTAATTTAAAGATCTATTTCAAAATGCATTTTCAAACAATATTTATAATTCAACACAAAAGCAAACAAAACTGGGCAAAATAATGTGAAAAATATAAAAGCTGCACGGTTGAACAACAGTGCAAACTCCTAAAGTAACACTCTGCTATTTAAAAATATGTTTTAAAAAATTTTTTGTGTTTATGTTGTTTTGGTGAGAGTGTGTTACCATGACACATCTTAACTTGGAAATATTTTCTCTTCCACTTTGCAAAAGTCTTCCAAATCTCTGAGACTCTGAAGCCATCTCTTGTCCTTGATCCTCTTTATGTGACCCTACAGATTTTCCATCAGGCATAGTTCTGGACTACAACTACAGGCCATTTCAAAATGTGACTTTTCTTCAGGTGAAGTTGTTCTTTGGTTTTCTTTCATCCTGTTTAACACTCCATTGACAAGTATTAATTTTATTAGTTTATAAAGCACACATTGACAACAGGACAAACCTTTATGTTCATGTGTTTTATGGAGCGAGGGGACAGTGAACAACAAATGAATAGCTCACATTATGGCCCAGCAAGATATAATGTGTGTTAATAGCCATGAAACCGCATGTCACTGTGGATAAAAGAACAAAACCAAGACCGAGAACAGGCCTGTGATTCACCTTCAGCCTCTCTCCACCTCGGTTTTGCTGTCTGTTTTTGTCGTCTTTTGTTTTTTTCCTTTCCCCGTCTCTTTCCCCATTACTTTCCAATTCCACTCTGCATCTCTCCTTTGCTCTGTCTTCTACATTTTTCCAGACTTGTGCTTTGACCTGAGGGCTGCTGCCTAAGAAGGAAATTATCCTGTAGCGCAGGCCAAGGCAATGCTGCGGTTATTCTTTGAAAGAGTCTATTTCATGGCACTCTTTACCATCAAGTATTGGTTAAATAAATGATAATCCCAGGAGTTTGACTGCTGCTCCGTTTTTTGACTGTATTATGTATCAAATCAGCTTTGCTTCTGTGAAAAGCCTCTTTAAGTGTGCTAACATGGCTGTTTAATGGCCTACTTCTTATGTTGCTCCTGCATGTAAGCAGCCTGTAAAGGCACACTCTGCTGCCAGAACAACTTGGCTCAGATTCAGTCAACACTGGTTTGATGTGAATAGCTTCATACTATAATGGCAGTCATTTCTTACCACAAGCTTTCTGTACCCTCATTTCACCCTTTACTTCTGTGGAGCAACAGTGGCAGGCCTGCACATGCTACTCCTTTGTCATTTTAATGGTTTTTTTGATGATGGAGTTTAACATGACTTCTTTTTTTTATGTTTTATCTTATTGTGGAAGTGGGACGGTGCAGTCCACAGATACGATGCTGAGGGTGGACTTTAAAACGTGAAATGCAGAAATGAAGGCAGGAAGAAGTACAGAAACAAACGCATCCAAACACACTCTTGGCTCACAGACTGTTATTGCCGTTTTTGCTGCTGTTGTAGGGTAATAAAGATCCAGAGAAAATGCAGGAGAAAATGACTGGGACATAACCATATGGGCCTTACAGCTGCTGGTCTATTCGGATGCATGATTTTAATGCAGCATGTTTAATTTTGATCTTGTTGGAAATTTGTCAATTAGCTGCTGGAAAAAGGCTTAAGGTGGTTATGCACTACTGTCAGTAAACAGCTGCACTGGCTAAATCCATCTATCAGTAGTTCTTGTCAAAAAGTAATGGTGTGGCTTGTCAACCTTGGGTGGGCTAGTGCTTATTCTCCACCTTCTGCGGCTGTGGTTTTACCTCTTTGGAAAACTGTGGCACAAAATGGCTACCAGATGTAAGAAGCTGAATGGGTGAAAGTGAGCCATGGATGGAAAAACCTCTTTTTTAATAAGCTCAAAAGAAAACTCGGTAATAAAATGTTAACTATGGCATGAAACCAGGCTTTGGGGCTGCATCAGTGCATAACATGCCATCATCCCGCACAATTACAAGACTTTTATTAACTTAAATTTTTCTTTAACAAATTTAAAATTACAAAGGACAGCTAAATTATACTCCCATAGTTCTTCATCACATAACTCATCTTTTATACCAGTCTGAATCATTCGTGTAATGATATCGTACCAGCAGAGATGCAAAAAGATCCATAATAAGTCTGTTCTACAATGTGCTACCCAGTTACCCAGAACGTGACTTAATTTGATAAAGTTGGATTCATTTACATGTTTCTGTGAGATTTATTTTCAAATAAGAATAGACAGCAACTAAAAGTTTAGTTGCTGTTTTGTTCAGAGTTACAGCTTGTCTACATCCATGTAGAAAAAAAAACCTGTTTTAACTCGTGATAACATGAGTTAAAAGAGAAACAGTGAGTGATCCAAACTAATTTATTAACTCTGTACCATGACTAGCTAACAGCTAATGATGTTAAAGTTGGGACTTGCTTCATGACTTCCTTAATCCATCCACTATCTTCCACTCATCTCAAATCAGGTTGCGGATTAAACCCAGGAGGGAAAGCTAGACATCCCACTTTCCAGCAACACAGCACAGGACATTGTTGAGGATCTTAAATTCAATGTAGTCTTCAATTGCTCTGGGGTTTCCTTCGACTAGGATGTGTCCAGAACACCTCCAAGGGAAGATCTTTATTCAAGGAAAATTAAACTTGAGATAAAGCTAGAGCAGTTTAAAGTAAAGCTTTGTGAACATTTCAATCTATCATCTGAAAATAGAAACAAGATGAACTGCTGCACAACTGCTGATCAAGATGTGAAAATTCATGTTCACAGTTGCTCCCCAGTCGGTTCTACTGCGCTTGAGTTTTGTGCAAGAGGAATGTGTAAATTGTTGTAATGTGTCAAAACATCAAACGGATATACTTTTGCTTGTCATGATATTTATGCCTTTGAGAACATACAAACACATCCTGTGTCTGTCAAAAATGACACAACTTTACCATTCATTTAAAAAGCCTCCAAGAGACCTTTTTTAAAGCAGGCCCATCTTGTTTTCTATTAAGGTAAAGTTACCAAATCCCATTCATACAGCCACTGCTTTTTGTTGCATAGTTACAGCAAGGAATGTCAACAAGGCCTTTGGTGTTTCCCCTGAGTGACTCCCCCAATCTGTGCTCACCTCAGTAGCCAAGACGCCTATTATCTTTCAACATTCATAAACATTCAGTGCGGAGATATGGAGTAAGCACACACTCACACACGCCGACGTGCATTTTCACACACACAAGCACACACACCACTTATCTAGAGATCATCTACAGGGAGAGAGAGAAAGATGTTATTATAGGTCCCTCCTAGACATGATGTCAGTCAGCTTATAAGAGGGGTCTTTAAACCTGACACACGCTGAGACTTGTGAAATACAACTTTTTTATTATACAGTGTCGTCCTCTTTCTGACTTTATATGAAGGACTGTTGTGTTTTAATTCAGTACCGATGTCCACTGGTGTTTGTTAGACAACAATCTGTCTCTTGTGATTTTTTTTCTGTTCTGACTAGCAGTTAAGTACATACTCTCCAGAAGCAGAGGCTCCTCAAAAAGAGGCAATGGAACTGGATAATTATAGGTTGTATTTCACTGTGTGTGTGTGTGTGAGAAAGAGAGGGAGAGAGAGAGAGAAAGAAAAGAGGGGGAAAAAGAGAGAAAAAGAGAGGGAGAGAGTGTGCGCAAGACAGAGCAAGAGAGAGATAGTTTTGAGGTTTAAGGGGTGTTGGGGTGAGAGAGGGAGTAAGAAAAAAGATGTTGTAATTTTTACTGAGAATTCCAGCTTGATAACCAGAACCAGCTGGCTTTTGTCTCTCAGACGCACATGTACAAACAGAATTATCAGTCCTCTGAATAAACATTTACTGGAGAAAATCTGATACTGAGATGTGAATGAAATCCTGCTGACTGCACAGTGAGCAGAAAGCAACAAGAGTGCTTGTCTGCACAACTTCACTCCACGGGTGACCAGATATTTACATACATTGTAGCAAAAAGACAACATTTTTGTTCCCACTGTCTGACATAAAATCAGACTAAGCAGTTCCTTCATCAGGTCAGTTAGGACTACCAAAATAATTTTTTTTATATATTTTTATATTCCAAAATAATGAGAGATACAGAATGTATTATTTTCACAAATGCAGAAGTTTCCACACACTAAGATTACTTTGCCTTTAAACAATTTGTAGAACTCCAGGTGTTGACATCACAATTTCTAAACTTCTGATTAATTAATTCTCAACATTGAGTTTCAAGCATATACACCTGTGGATGTATTTTATGACAGCACCTTAAGAACACTGCTTCTTTTGTCATATTATGAAAAAAAACATCAAAAGAAAATAGGCAGGAGAATAGCAAGCCTAAATGTTGGCTTCCACCATTCTGAATTCATCTTTGCGTCCAATTTCCAGATGCCTGAAAGTGTCACAAGTTTTCTGTAAAATTATATTTAATCATATACATGCATGGGAATGACTAGTAATCAAACTGTTCAGGACAAAAGCAGGTTCCATGACTCATAGATTAATATGTTCTGGTGTTAAATGTGTCCATTAAACCCAGAGCAAAAACAATGTTCCGGAGATGCTGTGTGAAGATGGAAAACAATATCAATTCCCACTCTGGAATAAGTTCTGTACTGGTATGGACAGCATGGCCAGTGAGCCGTTACTCCAAAAGAAACATAGAACGCACCAAACTAAAACGTAAGCTTTGGAAAAAAGTCTTCATTACGTTTAGAGGAAAATGGATGGAATCTGAAAACCTGAGTATGGGGGTAGTAAAATTATATTGGTTGTGTTTTAGTGGAAGGGAGGTTAAATGCAAAGAAGTAAAATAGATTATTTTTATACAGTGTGTGCAAATATGTTGTTTTCTATGTATGTTTGGTGAAAAAAAAAGAATTTTTAAATATTCTTGCACCCATGTCGGTTTGCAGAAGACAATACAACAAAGCAATAGTCATGCTTTGTCTGTAACATTATAAGCCATACTATTCCCTCTTTTGTGTTCAGAATTACTCAAAAAAGGAGTCAAGTTAGGAAACAATATATGCTTAAACAGAACTTATCAATGAAACTAGAGTGTGAGTTAGCTATGAGTGCTCTCAATGCAGATGGAGAATAAATTCATAGGGGTACCTCCCACAATCCCTATCAGTGTTATATTAGCTTCCAGCCCTATGCACTTCAACCTCCACCAGGCTCAGAGACGACTTGGCAGTTGACATCTCTACTAAGCAACATCCTTGACCCCAGCTGCCCCAGGCAACCCCTTGTTGTTGCAGTATTTAAAAAGATGTGAGGTACACAAACTCCCACCAGAATAACTCTGGAAGTGAACACAGATTAAAGTCTGCTCCTCTCAGAACGGGAGCCCTGAAGGCTTCACACAGGAGAGCAATCGTGCATGAATGTGTACGTCTGCGGGTGTGTTTGTGTGCTCTGGCTGCTGCAACTCTAGTGTCTGCAAAGGTGTGCGTTTACAAGAATATGTTGCTGCACATTCACGTTCTGCAACTCCTGCCTCAATCTTGCAAGTTCACCATCTACAGGCCTTAATTTCGAGTAGACACAAGTGCTGTGCAAGGCCATAGAGAGGCAATGAAAAGAGCCATTTCTCTCTACCTACAGATCAATGGGTTCTCATTCAATTAGAAAGTCTGAAACCATTAGCACCAAGCTAATGACTCCATTCTGGGAAGCTGGGAAGCATTGGCCTAAGGGTAGGATGGTGGCGGGTGGGGGAGCCAGAAAAAGCAGGGAAACTGGGTAGGAGATTTCCTTAACTGCATATATTATGGATGCACCACACTTTTTTAGTGTCTCTCAGAACAAGTGGCACAATTTGCCAAGGGCATAATACAGCAGGGTGTTGACACTTCACCCCTTTTGGCCTTGTTTTAGCAAATGCTAAACTTAAGCCACTTGTGTTTCCTACCTATTTTGATTTTCTTTTTGGATTTAGAGGAACTCCTTGTTTACAGCAAGCCTCTAATTAGAGCCAGGTAATCAACACTTTTAAGCAATCTATTCTAATGATATACTTAAGTTAAGGAACATCCTGCTACTGCAGTGATTATGGCAGCAATTCATTAGGGTTTTAAGTTGTGTTTTTATGTCGCCTTTGTGATATTTCATTTTTAGCAGCTTCTGGCACCATTGCTCATCAACTCTGTTTTCAATTATATGTTGTGAAAAATGTCATTTATTTTTAGTCTTTTTTGTCACACTTAAATGTTTCAGATCATTCATCAATTGTTGTGACCTACTTATGCTTGCAAGGTTGCGGTCATTGGGCAAGAGACGGGGCACAACCTGGACAAGTTGCCAGTTCAACACACACCCAAGTAATATTTAGAGTAACCTAACCTAACAGTCAAGTTTTTGGACTGGAAGCAGGCTGGAGAACTAACGCCTGCAGGGGGAGAACATGAAAACTCCATGAAAAAAAGTCTCTGTGCTGGGATTCAAACACAAGACCTGCAGGGCAGCAATGCTACCAACTCTGCCACTCGAACCCCTCAGAGGTCACCAAATCTTATTTCAGTTAAAGACAACAAGAATATGTTTTTAAAACATGATTTATTTTAATAAGGGGGTAAAAATGATTCAAACTCAAAAAGAATTTGCCACTTAATCCTAATGACTGGTTGTACAACAACTTGCATGAGTGTATTGCGATAAATGGCAATGAGGCTTTTACATCACTGTTGAGGAATGCTGACCCACTCATTTTTGAAGAATTGTCTTAAGGAGGTTTTCTGAGCATGAAGAACCTGTTACAGGTCTTGCAACAGAATTTCAATCTGATTCAAGTTTGGATTTTGATCAGCCCACCCCATAACCCACAGTATGCTTAACTTTTTTTTTTAAAGCCAATCAAAAGTGGACATATTGGTATTCTTTAGATCAGTGGTCCCCAGCCCGCCGCGGACCGGTACCGGTCCGTTGACCAATTGGTACCGGGCCGCGCAAGAAATAATTAAACATTTCCGTTTTATGTATTATTTCAGTCTGGAGGATCATTTATTTTGAAAATCCTTTAACCGGATTCTCTCGGTTACGTCTTGCGCGCCAACATTGAGCCCACAGGCAGCAAAATGAGTAAGAAACAGATCAGATGGCTTTGGAAAGTTTTTTGCGAAGGGGAAAAGGCCCAGAGAAGAGACAGGAGAATGGATTTATCCCAATAGGTGAATCCCACATTCCAAGCCCGCTCTGCATGATATTGTAATGACGCCAACACCGCAGCTGTAGTCCCGCCAAACAGGGTTTATGAGAGTGAACACGAGCTGCTATTCCTGAGGCTACAGCTCAAGCCTCCAACAAAACTGGTACACTCAACCGATAGCTTCGGTGCTAACTCTCCTCTCAACTCTCCCACTTCTGGTCCTGGTACTGCCCTCTACCGATCCCCCGCCCACATGACAGGTCTAACACATGTGGGTGGGAGCCAGCAGAGTCAGACAGGAGAAACCCATAACACTTTACACATAACAATAAGGATCACAATGCAACTTATAACAAATACACATAACCATACTGATCCCAGCAGAACTAAAACACAGAATCGTTACAATATGGTGACCGGCTCGTTAATGAGGGAATGAAGCCATCAAACTGCTTCGCCACGTAGAGACAAAGCTTCCTGTGCATAAGCAACACTTCGGGTGTCATTGTCTCTCATCATTCCCAGATGGGAGAAACAAGCTCAGGACTCCCATTAGTCGTTATCGTGAGTTAAAATTTTCACGAAAGTAAAATGTTCGTTTCTGTGGCGCATCTGTATCTTATTTTGAAGGGATATGTAAACGTTACCATAGCGACCAGAGTCAGAGAGCGTTAGGGCAGTGGTCGAGACGAGATGAGAGGAGTAGAGCTTGTGAGTTTTAGGTCTGGTTCACACCGCAGGATTTAAGGATTGTTGGCCGATTTTCCAAATCTCTGTGAACACACCACCACGTAACACACCACACACTGCAGGACGTTGTAAGATTGTCGTAAAGGGAAAATCGGGGCAATAAATAAATAAATAAAATAAAAAGCCTTTAGCAGGAACACCAGCATGTAGAAGCATTATCTGCCCCCGGGCCGAAGCAAAATTGCCAAGTCTTGACCGGCCCGCGGTAACAAAAAGGTTGGGGACCACTGCTTTAGATCACCGCTGCCGTCAAAATCTGACAGCTGAATATTCTTCTTTGAGGATTGTGGTAGATAACAGAATTTGTGGTTCTATGAGTGACAACAAATAATGCATGTCCCAACAGTTCCACAACATCACATTACCACACCCATGTTATTTTCAGTATTGTGGTTAGTTTTTCTTAGACAGACGAAACATTATGCACACTAGGGATGTGTGATATGGTGTAAAATTCATATGCCGATATCTATTGTGGATGGTTGTAACAATATATATCACAATATGTTTTTGGTATAAAAAAAACATATGAATGAAATGAAGCATAATAAATAAATTAAAAAAACATACTATTTGAGTAAAATATATACATGCCAGTTTTGGAAAGCAAGGCGTGCTCTGCTTTAGATGTTATCTGATTTCTTTTTCGACTTGCTGATTTTGGTGGACAGGTCATGCCTGGAAAGGCATGACCTGTCCAGTGTTTTCTCGATTTGTGGAAAATGACTCACTTTTGTTCACTTGAGTCCCAAACTCGGAATACTTCATGATCCTTTACAGTATAATTTAAATGAATAATGCATTTTCTTGTCTGTTAATGAAACTCTTTATGTCTGTGCATGTATTGCTAGAGAGAAAGAAAGAAAGAAAGAAAGAAAGAAAGAAAGAAAGAAAGAAAGAAAGAAAGAAGGAAGGAAAGGAAGAAAGACGGAAAGAAAGGAGGAAAAAAAAAGAAATGGGTGCATACGTTAAGGTTTTACAGGTAGGAACCATGTGGCTATCCAGGCAAAGGTAGGACGCCATGGTCAGAGTCCATATCCTGTGTCTTAATGATGTGTGCTGTGGCCTCGGGGGAATGAGAGCTTTATTGGGGAGGCAGCCTGCCTCTGGTAAACACATGCTGGAGCACAGTGAAAACACTGCTGGCAAAGAACTGGGTCATTTGGGATAAGCATGAGAGCAGCATAGCTATGACATTATGTTAGCTGTAGGATTTTAATTGTGCCTTATGTAGAAACTCTCTTAAATATTTGTTTAACTTGACAGCAGTTTGTCTTAAAAGACTGGTAACTTAAACATGTCCACAACAGTTCATTGCACACTAAAGCATTTAAGTACACACTAAAGTAAACTACATTTGTACAATGCCCTGCAAAGGAGTTGATGTTTTTCAAATGTCACATTACAACTGCAAAATTATCTTAAAAACTTTTATTAAGTTGTTAAATGTTAATGTGACCACAATTTCATCAGGTTTTTTCTGTCTTAAGATCCTCTCTTGTCTTCTTTGTCTTAGAAAAAAACCTTCTGAACTTAAGTAAACCAACAAATCATCTTCTTAGATCAGCTGATCAAGATCAATAACACTATCAAGTTCAGACATCTTAAACATTCAGTTCTAATTCTTTAAACACGTAGGTGAAATTACTCCTCACATAATTTTAGCACCAATGTAAAAATACTTCAGAGGCACTATTAGTAGTTTCACTAACAACCTGAACAGTCTTTTTAGATGTGTACTTCACTGTTTTTCATCTGATCAGTCGCCCAGACTTGTGATGTGTCAAAATGTGGAAAGAAATGGATATGAACTGTGACATTGTGTCATCATAAATCATTTTACATCCACTAGACAGAAAGAAAAAAAAAATAAATCTAAGACCCCCTGTTGCTTATGGTTCAGATTTAAATATTTTCATCAATGTAATAATATTAAATTTAACAACAGTGACTGTTCACAGCGAATAAGCCATGAGGTAAGAAGTTGGTCAGAGGTTTAAAGTTAAGCTAAAAAGCAGAGCATGTGTCATTACTCTGAAAAAATCATTTCTCATGATTCTGTCCCTTCTGAAAGAGGATCGAGTGTTAACTTGATCACTTCTCCAGACCTCAGATACTCATCCTTCTTGGAAGTAGTGCTTCATAGCGTTTCAAGAGAAACGCTAAATTGCTTCTTGTTTGATTGCTCCAGCCTAACTGCTGTAGCACAAGTGGAGCCAGGAAAAGTAATTGTACGCTGTCATAATTGACTATTTGGGACTGCTTTACTTTTGGGACTGGGGACTGCCAAGATGGTGGTGTGGGAGCTCATATGGGACAGTAGGGGAGGTGGGAGGTTGGAGGGGGACATTGGTGTGGATGCAACATTGAATGAAGAGGAGGGAGCATGGCTCTCCCTAAGAAGTGCTAACTTGGACAGTGGGAGGAATTTTATGTGGTTTATCCAAGAGCTGCTCCATCTGTATAAACTGACGCCTGCCAAAATTTTGCCTCTCTCACTCCATGCACACATTGCTTCCAGAATGTCGACTCCCTCTGTCGAAAGAGGGAAAAAAAACTTAACTCCCTCTGTGCTCAATAAAACTTAAAAAAAAAAATTATAAATCAGCTCAATTTATCTACCATGTTAACAATTTGCATCATCTTCATGTGGGATATAGGTTGGAAGTTTTTGCCCAAAAAACACTCAGACACATAAACAGCTCCGTCTCACTCCTGGGCAACATCCACCACATGTTATAAAACCCACAAATGAGAACACGCTGAGCAGGAATGACACACATGAGCACACACTGTCCATTGAGAAGGTGAGTCCTGTGGCCGTCCTGGCTGCAGAGTACTTAAACGAATTGTTTTTGCTCGTTCTGCTGAGCTGCTCTAATGACAGTGGTGTGGAGACAGAGGTTATGTAAGTGTGAGCTGCAATCACACTCCACGCCATTTAGACGTGACTCAGCTGGCCCGAAGCCTGTTTGCGTGAGTGCGAACGTGTGCGCGTGTGTGTAAGCAGGACAAGGGAAAAGTAAGACACTGAGATAGGGAAAAGACAGTGTGTGCAAAAGGAAAAAGAAGTCACTGGACAGGGAGCAGTAAAGAAAGAAAGAAAGAAAACCAGTTCAAATGAGGTAGAAAGATAGCTTAACTGCTTTTCTTTATATATGAGTGTGTATGTTGATAGTATAAACTTTAGTTTTTTTGGTTATTTTTAAATAAAATAAGCAAAGCTGGCTTTTATTGTTAACTTTTTCATATATTTGAGGATAAAATCCATCAGAAGGAGTTGTGTATTTAAGCATTACACTCTATCCCCTTGGTTTCCTGGTAGGGTTATTGGTTGACTGGCATATTTCCACAGGATATGACAACTGTGTGATCACCTTTTCAAATTCAAAAATCAGGCCAAGAGGGATAAACACCTGCTCTACAGCGCCCCCTTACGTGCCTAAAACCAAGTCTCTTTTTGTAGTTTGCTTGTGTCTCTTTAAAACTTTGCTCTTCCTTTGCCAAGGGGGCAGGATTTGTACTCTGAGTCACTGGGCTGTCCCTGGCACAGACAGACACATGAACATAAATGCAGGCGCACACTCTCAAATACACGCACGCACGCACACACACACACTTGAACCTCTTCATGTTTATGAGTGGAGCTGGCCTTCTGCCCAGCTTTAGGGTTGAATGGCCTCAAAGCTGAGCTACTTAACCCTTCAGGAGCTCACACAGTTTCAGTTTTACCTAAGACAGAGGCTTCTCACTATGTTAACACTTTACTGTTCTGGACAAAGCTTCATCCAGCTCATTAAGCAAATCTGAAAAAAAAACAAAAAACAAAACACCACATACTGTAAACCAGCTATAACTGATGGTCAATATTTCAAGCAAGCTGTTACATTCTCATCAGCTGCAGCTGACTCCTTCCAAAGAGGTGTTACAGAAAACAAAGCTAATAATAGTTTCTGCCTCTTTACTTTCAAAGTAAGTTTTCCAACATTTGCTAGATTACAAATAGTGTGTGTTGCTGTTAATGACAGTGCTGGCTCAAATGGTAGCTTCTGAAAAGGAAAAAGAAACATCGCATTTCTTCAGTGCCTGAAGCCAACTTCATTGTGGTACTTGGGCAAAGCTTTAGGACGAGTTAACTTAATCAACGTGCTGCATCCAGCCAAATGTTGAAACTTCAGATGTCCAATAAAATGGTGGTATTGAATGGAGCAGAACTACTGCTGCACAAATATGGCATAACTGTTTTCAGCTTAACATGATCCAACAGGGAGACTTTAAAGCCATCTCCTCCCTCAAATCTTTAGGCTTGGTTTTGTTGTACCCAGATCAACAGAGATCTTCACAGTGGGACAAAGTGAGAAAACATAAACCTAGCTTTTTTCTTCTTTTTATTATCTTTTTTACTTGTTTTTATTTGAAATTTCAAGTGCAAATCAAATCATATAAAATAATATTATAATACATAATAAAAAACAGTATTTATATGCAGCCACTTGAACTGTGCTCCATATTTGTTTTTGCTTTATTAAGAAGAGAAAGAAATTCTCTATATCAGAATGTGGCTCTTGTAAAGTGTTTCAGTCATTATGGTCATGTAAATATTGTTTCAGTTGTAAGTATTTGTATAAATCATGGATTTGGGGATTACATATATTTTTCGGAGATTAATCCTAATTCAGTCCAGTTGTGTAACCTCAAGAAGAAATTCTGAGTCATGGTTAATTTGTGTAGCTCTACATAAACAGTTGGGTAGATTCAGTATCCTTTTGATCTTCAACAATAGAAGAAACTTAGCCAGTTAATTGTTGTTTTGGTTTACAAAAAGAATAGCATCAAGGAATATGTTTTGAATATGTTGTTCCATTTTATTCCAAATTATATCTTCATCTTGGCATGTCCATGCGACCACTGACCTGAGTACAGCAATACTTTTTAAGATTTGCTATGTTTAATCCCACAAGCTGCTCAGAACATGCAAGTCTTGAACAATTGCTTTGTGGATGCTAAAAACAGGTCATGGTATAACAACTTTATTTCAGCCAGCTGACAAGCAGTGCTTGGAACCAGATGAGAAGGTGACACTGCATTTCTCCAAGCCTCATACAGCCTCACGTCACTCTGGTCCTCTCTATGACATCTCATAGAAAGCTGAAAGATGTTAGCGTATGGTTTTAAAACCATGGTTTAAAACAATGTATATCTAGTCTCTGTACTTACAGACACCCATCCACCATCACTCCACAAATAACAGGTCTAGCACAGTTGAAAGGAACATGATATAGAATGGATGAACATGGGTGGTAAGGGCACCAAGAGATGGTGTTAAGTGTGTTAAGTATGATGAGTTTAGTGACAGATGATTTGACCTCATGTGCATCAGTCGTTGGATCTCAGTGCGAAAGACATTGACGCCCCTTCGCCTCGCTGCTCCCTGGAAGACGGATGCCTGCAGTGCTATAGTTTCTCCAATAACCATATGAGCTGAAATGGCAGACTGTTGCCCTCCCACCTTTTCCAGAGGATAACCTTCTGAGTAATCCCTGGAGGGTTCATACTAATAATAGGATCCTATTGAAATGATAGTGCAGCACAGAATTAAATGACAGTCAAATGTATGTTAAACAATAAACGCTTCGATGCAGTATGACTTGTATGGATGTGACATATTTAGGCCTCGCAGCATTGTTTTAGCTAGAATGTACCTGAACGTACAAGAACTGAGTCTAAAACAACATACAAGGGTTGCATGGTCACACATGCACAAATTAAGTATGGTTACAGAAGAGGGTTCCGTAATTCAAGTGTGTGTTAATGACTCTCTCAGGTGCACCGATGAAGATGGTGAAAACTCTGGCTGTGATTTACTCTGGAGCAATGCAAGCTGGGACACGACCCAGAGATTTACGCTGCAGCACACCGATGCTCTGCACGCAGAAGCTCAGACATGGCAAGGTAGTATTTAGAAATGAAAGTGCACAAATAAGGAGTTCAAATGCGGTAAATAAAATGTTTCCACAAGAACAGATTTTTATAAAGACTAATTAAAGCAACAAACTCTTTCATCATCTTTTCTTTTTAAAGTACATTCATTTTTGGTTTGTTTTATGACCAACTATACTGTAATGAACACTGTGAAATATATTCTTCTTCCCTTTATATGGCCTGTTGAGTGGTATAAAAGCCAGCCATCAATCATGACAGTCACTTAGCAGCCATTAAACTGCAACTATGTTTGTATATACAGTCCGACCAAAAACAAAAACATATGTGCTCATTTACAGGCCGCAATCTTATTACGGTCATGCAAACAACTTGGTTTTTTTTGTTTTTTTTCCTTTACACCAAATGTAGATGGGGGAAAAAGGAGGAAGGTATTAGCGATCACAAGTCTGTGGGCAGTGATTGCTGGTAAGAACTCTACCGCACCGTCGCATGTCGGCAACTTGCAGTTTTCTGACTGAACTGAAAGTAAAGCAGAGGGGATAAGCGCTGATTAGTTTTTCCACAAAAACAGAACAAAAGAATACAGTAAGTTTTCTTTTACAAAAAAATGTGTACTAGACACTTTCCTGAATTTTGGAATCACTCCGAATGGATGAACAAGGAGTACACCTCAGCCGATGGTACCATAGAAAACTTTTTATACCTCTTGAACCTTCCACGTTTTGTCAAGTTACAACTGGAAACTTAAAGGTGCTTTATTAGCATTTCAAACGATAAACCAATATAAGCTAGCACATAAATGTTAAGTAAACAGCAGATGCTTTGTTTTCACAAAAAAATATATATATATAAACTAATGTGCACATGGTCTCTGCTGCTTAAGAATAGTTCAGTGCATCCAATTACCTTCAGAAATCACTAATTAGCTAATAGATTCCACCTGTGTGTAATTTAATGACAGTATAATAAAACAGCTGCTCTATGAGGGCCTCAGAGGTTTATATAAGAACATTAAAGAACAAATTGCATCACAAAGCCAGCAGAAAGTTCAGGGATACCGCTGTAAAGAGGTTTCAAAGTTAAGCTACAAAGAAATATTCCAAACTTTCATCATCTCATGGAGCACTCAACCAGTCATCTGGAAATGGAGTACCACACAACTGCAGCAACACCATAACTTTACCATCCACTTAAACTCACAAGAAGCTCAAAGAGAGCATTAATTAGTGAAGCAGCCATGGTAACTCTGGGGGAGCTGTAGAGATACACAGCTAAGGTGGTCAAAAAAAATTGTTGACAAGACAGCTATCAGTACTGAATTGTACAAACCTTGCCTTTGTGGAAGAAAAGCAAGCAAAAACAAGCCCTTGTTGAATTAAAACCATAAAATGAGATTAATCAGATGAGAGCAAACCAAAACCTTTTGGTCTCTAAACATATGTGGAGGGAAGCTGCAACTCACCTTAAACATGCCCTTCCCATGGTGACACATGAGAGCGGCGGCATTGTGCTGTGGGGAAGGGGTTTTCCTTCAGAGTCGATGGGAAGGTCAGATGGAGGTAAATTATTGGGAGAAAAAGACTTGCAAAGATATTTGCTGCAAAACATCCACTTTCCATTTCTGTTATGCAGCATTTCATGTTGATCTATAACAATAAATTCTATTCTTTTGTGGCAAAATATGAACAAATTTCAAAGGGGTTTACGTACTTTTTCAAGGCGTTACAATTCTCCCATATGTTTTCTTTAGATAATCTGAACTTCTGCACCTTAGTAATGTGATCTTTAAGATACGAAGGAGACATGAGTTGGATAATATCACCTCTGGCTGGGTTAAGAAAAGACTGATGAGGTTTGCTTTAGAGAAATATACTCCCCACCAGAGAGAAGTCCGTTAAGTCCTGTTCACACAGAGCACAGCTCTGTGCCCTACTTCTGTCCTCTACCAAGAATAACATGTACCTGGACAACACTGACCATTTAGACAGCTGCAGGCAGAGTACAGTGAGAGAGGCCAGGAGTGAGGGCTGAGGGCCAAGAAGGAGGAAAAAGAGCAGAGAAGGTAATAATGTGGAGCACAATGAGTGAACTAAAGAAAGAGAAAGGAGAAACAAAGAAAAGAAGAAAAAAAGGACATAAAGTTGCAGCAAATGAAAGTGACAGGGAGATATGCCCCGATCCTTTTAAAAGTTAGTTGAATCTCTGGAGATTTAATTGAATTTGAAATGAGTTGGGAGCCACAAAGTTAGCAGAAGCTCTGGAAGGCTTAGCAACAAAGATGAAGAGCTGGTGAGTGACAGTAGAAAAGAAAGACGGAGGCGGAGAGAACTCAGTAAGAGTTGCATACATCTCCAGCCTGTGTGAGGGGAAAAAAAATAAATAAAAAGGCTCGGCCACGCACAGGTAAATTGATCTCACGGGAGGGTGAGTAATGGTGGAGTAAAAAGCACCAAAGGAAGGCAAGGATTTGAAACACAGAAATACTCTACAAAGTGCGGAAATATGGAGTCGTGCTGGCAGATAAAAGAGACGAGCAGTGGAGTTGCAGAGGAGTGGACAGAGCTAGTGAGGAAATAAGGAAAGAGATTTAGGGAGGGCTAGCACTCCAGAGGGCTCTTTCCAGAGCAAACAGAGCCTAACAGAGGGTCTGTTGTCCGGGTCAGGGTGGGCCAGAGGAGGGACAGAAACACTGGGATGTGAAATGTGACAAATCTATTTAAGGGCCTCAGCTCAAGAGGCCTTCTCCACTCTAAAGCCGGTTGGAGGGGCAACAGGTCACGGTCAGGACAGTAGAATTTAAAGCACCATTTCAAGTGGATTAGCTGGAGGAGGTCTTGTAATTAAATTTTTACGACCCACTGTATATGTGATCCATACCTAAACTCCACCAGATGATCCAAGTGAGAAGAAAAGGCTTTATGATTTCTGGCAAATTGTTGCACACACCCTGAATGACAAATCTGATGATCTAGATTTTAAAAAATGTCAGTCAAAACACACAACTGCAAAATGCAATGTACAAATAATGCTGTACATCACTCAATCTCCCTTCTCCCTGCTGAAGAAAAGCACCCTATCTAGTTTTTTTTGTTTTAAGACTCTTGTGCAAAATTAGTTTTTCATCACACAAAATTTGGTACAAATGGGGAAAAGATTCCTTTTGATCTCATCAAAATTTGCAACTGTCGCGGAAACCTTTCATCTTTTGTTGCCGCCCGTGTGTCGAGTCCATTACACACTGCCTTGAATAATCCTCTGCGGGAGAAAGACTTTTATACCATGTTCCAAATTATTATGCAAGTGATATTTTCTCAGATTTTCTTAAATGGTCAAGGCAAATGATGGTCAGTGTAATTTTCAAATCATGAACTATTACAGTATTAATCAAATTTTACTGAACAAAGCTCCCCATGAGAACAGTATTTTTTTCAAAAATAAAAAACTCAAAATGCACTGTTCCAAATTATTATGCACAGCAGATTTTATAAACATTTTATGGATTATAAAGAACTGCAAAC
>CAEFZX010016407.1:0-22721 GCA_903066825.1 Alfaro cultratus | reverse complement strand
TTTCCATTGATGATTTTTGTGTGATTTTGTTTTGTCAGCACATTCAACTTTGTACAGAACAAAGTATTCAATGAGAATATGTTATTCATTCAGATCTAGCATGTGTTATTTGAGTGTTCCCTTTATTTTTTTGAGCAGTGTATTTTGTTATTATTTGGTAAGATTGTCTTGGGCCAGTTAATTTCACTTCAAAAATGGTAATTGGGACCTGCGCCGGCTACATAAACAGACAAGGATGCAAACCAAACTTGTAATTTTATTTTACAACTTTTAATGAGGGAAGACAGAGAGATAGAGTAGTCGATTACTAAAATATTCTTTTACTGTCAGCCCATGGTGTCATCATGAATTTGCACCGAACACTTTTTACAAGGCAAGAAGACTAACTTTATAAGTAGGTATGATTAGAAAGATATCAAATATCACATTATGGAGAAGGTAGGCATCTAACCATTAGTAACCATGGAGATAATGCCGCACCATCATGTGGCAGAACATATATGGAAAAAAACTAGTTAGCATCTCATCTTTTGTGCATTTTTAAGGCTGCCCCAGTGTAAGGTGAAATGCCGTGAAATAAGTCATGTGGTGTGAATTCAGGCAAAGTCCACAACTTGATCAACACGTCAGGAGGCAGGAGGTATGGGTTGGTTTCTAACCTAGCTTTTTCAAACTTTTGTATATACCGCCATCTATGAGCACCAGGTTCAGGTTCACACTTGAACGTAACACACGTTCAGGTAGTTTGACTTGAACAAGTACAAGCCATGAATAAACAGTCAAAAACAACTTTGGAAAACAATTTCAGTTGCTCTGTTCAATACTCCCATCTCTCACTTCCGAAGTACGTCATGGTGCCTCGTCATGGTGTGATTTAAGTGATGTAGTTGCAAAGGGTCAATAAGGTCCACACTACATTCACTGCTGCCCTCATACTTAACAGCTGGGATGCTGTTTTGAGGTTTTCAAGTTTCCCTCTTTCTCTCCCTGAATGTCATCAAACCTGACCCTGACTATAACAATTAAGTTATTTGTCCAAGGGTATATTTGAAAACTGTAATCTGGGTTTTTGTTTAACTTTATGTAACTGTGTCTTTGTGGGTGAGTGGTCTTTTAGCCCATGTCAGTACAGAAATCGTTTAACAACTGATAATAATCCTCTTAGACTAGCTTTAGCTAGCATCTTCACTTTTGCTCTGGGATTGGTGCACATTTTGAACAAAAACATGTTAATCTTGGCAACCATTTGCCTGTGATGTCATACAAGGAAGCAGTGTGTTTAAGTTATCGCTTTAAAATACTTTTACAGGTGTGTCTACAATCAACTGAAATGGTATGAGAAGCTCACATAACTATGACATCGTTTCGGCTTTTCCAAACTGTTTAAAGGCACATACAAGTATCCAGACACTGGCATTAGGGGAGCAGAAATAACTTGATTCTTGATTTAACCACTACTGCCTTGTTTATGCAATATTAGAAAAAAATTCAAAGACGTAAATGAACATAATTCAATTCCCTTTTTTAAGTAAGAAAATAAAAATGCTATTGCCTGATATGCAATAGCTTTCCTTAAATAAATCTAAACTGGCTGAAGCTAAAACTATGCCATTTGAGAAGCTTTGGCTAAAACATATTTCCTCTACAGGCGTTTGTCCTAAACATGTGTACAGAATTGGCTTAATTATTGCTGTAATTATGTTTTTCTTCACAAATTGCCTTTTTTGAGTCTGTAAAGTCCTGTTAACAATTAATCGATTACTAAATTAGTTGACGAATATTTCAATAATCTATTGATCACAATTATTTTTTTCAACCTTAATCTGGTTAAAAACAAACATCCAAGTTCTCTCATCAAACTTCTTTCAACAGCCAACCCAAAATCATGGACTGGTACGTGTCGACATTACTCACATCTAAGGCTGTCCAATACATCACAAGTATATCATCTTTGCAATATCAGTGTGCAATATTTATATCGCAAAGGAGTGCTTGAAGTGAAGGAATTGTGCTATGAATTTGTATTTTTCATGTGCGATACTTAACCAGTTGGACAGCAGATTCTGACAACGGACACAAAAAACTCTAAAGGTCACTATGATGGAAGTGCAGGTGAGAAGGAAAGAATTTAGACAAATTTCACAACTGATCCTCATTGCAATATTTATCCATCATTATCATCACTGCATTATTTTCTAATAGTGCAGTTTTTGAGGGTTAAGATATACATTTTATAGTAATTTTATAGTTTGGAGGGTTAAGATATAAATTATTGTATCTTATCCATCCATACATTTTCTAACACCCTTATCCCCGGGGTCAGGATGGGTGCTGGTGTCTATCTCCAGCTAACGTTTCGGGTGAGAGGCGGGGTACACCCTGGACAGGTCGCAAGTCTGCCGCAGGGCAACACAGAGACAGACAGGACAAACAACCATGCACACACACACACTCACACCTAGAGAGAATTTAGAGAAACCAATTAACCTAACTGGAGTACCCAGAGAGAACCCACGCAAGCACAGGGATAACATGCAAGCTCCATGCAGAAAGACCCTGGGCCGGGAATCGAACCCAGGACAATGCAATGCAACAGTGCCACCAACTGCACCACTGTGCAGCCCCTATTGTATTGTATTTTACTTAACTTTCCATATTTCTCCATGTTTTCCAAAACTTTGAAGCGCTTTGTTGTTGTTGTTTTTTTACATTAAAAGCTGTCAGACTGCTGCACAGCTTTCTGCCACAAGCACATAAAACAATGTACTTACACATACTTTATGCTGTTTAACCATTTAATGATTTTGGAATTTGGACACCAATATGTTGTGAATTCCAGATAATTGGAGTCTCGTTTTTTCCATAACTCAGAAATCGGAATCAGTAGTATCTGCTTTAACTGTTCCATGTACTGGGAGTGGCATAAAAGAGATTACTTTAATAATAGCCTTTATTAAAGCCACAAAAAGCTCAGAGAACAGTTTACACATTTCAGGATTTTAATTTTAAACTGATATTTTAAAAACCAAGGCCAAATGTTCCCATTATATTTTAGGAAACAAACAGCCTTTTTGTGCAATATTTTCATACAGGTAACCTGAGGTCAATATATTATGTGTCATCATAAATACACGAGAACTAAATGAAATACATCAATGTCAAACTGACTCTGAACAGCTCTCCATTTTAAGGCTACTTGTACTCATTCTGAATACTCACTGTACAAAAACACGTTGCTGTACTGAAACAGTTTTTGCCTTGTTTTCACTGAAATATAACAACCCTCATTTAAATCTAGGTTATTTTGCAGTTGAATGTATTTTTTTAAATCAGTGAAATGATGTGACACATTATAGAAAATTTTAACATTTCAAGCAACACACATCAACTTGCCGCATGAAAATAATGCCGCAAGTTGATGCATTAGGTGGATACACATTGAAGATTTGTGGATACACCTTTCCCTAAAAGAAGCTGCTACGCCGTCTCAAACCAGACATATTAAAAAGAGGGTGTAAGCCTATGGACCCCTATGGTTTAACGTATCGATACTTCCGGAAGAAAAATCCATACCATCAGAGGGGGGGGGGAATCTATAAATATCGTAGAATCGATATAATTATACAGCCCTACTTGGAAGATAGATTTGGGGTGGTACTAGTAAAAAAGATCATTCCAAGGTGACTTTCAAGCCTTTCAGTTAGAAATTGGTAATTTAAGGTTAAATACAACATTCATGTCTTATTTTTGTTCTCAATACTGCTGAATAATTATAAATAGATAGCAGTTTGATAGAAAACCACTCAGGGTTACCCCTAGAAAACTTGCTGAGCCCTGTTGCCGGTGTGCTGAGGTGGTCCACCAGCGGCCCGCTGTGTTTTTTAATAAAAGATGTTAAGTTGACAGGAAATGTAATGACATTCCTAGGTAACTAGATATTACTGGAAGACATTGTCAGTGAAATACTCTTTAAACCCATAACTATAGAGAGTTAAAAACAACCAATAAAAAAGATATACAATTAAAATAAATATCAATTATTTGCACTTCTGTTAAATTGAAATTAAATCAGCAGTTCCTCAAGGCACCTCAGGCTCTCAAGAGCCCCATAAATGCTAACATTTTAACATAGACCACATATATAGAAATTCAACATTTGTTTATTGAAAATGTCAATGCTGTTAAATTTCATTTAATGGTTTCAGCACAGATAAAAATATTTTAAAGTGTTTAATATTTAAATTTAAGATATTAAGGAGCTGGCAAGTTTACTTTGTAAAAGTGCAATAAACAATCTTCATAGTTCGACTGTTTTTCTGCCACAGCTACAATCTGAGGCTATGAGTTTAATCTTTGAGTTTCAGCTCCGTTTGTTCGTCAATACATCTCAGTAAATTATAGTTATCACTGATTGCTTTTAAACTACCATCGCTCTTCCAGATTTCTCTAAATCTATGTAGAAATGCGGTTTGTGGAGCTGATGTTCTTAGTAGCAAATCAAATTCCCCCCTAAATCAAATTCTGCTCAAGGCCTCATCCAACCTTGGGCCGGCCCTGCGTGATGAGCTAAATCTGCTGCACTGTGCATCTCTCTGCTGGATACAGAGGGACAAACAGGGAGATTAATTTATGTGGCTTTAGTAATTCTTCCATTTTGTGCCTATTGAGTTGTTGTCAACTGCCACAGAGACTGGTTTGGTTGACAGAGCTTTATGGGATGAGTTTTTTGGAAACCCTTGCAGCCGCGCGCAGCAACTCTAACTGACTGTAAATAGACAAAGCATTTGATATAGCACAGTTTGCCGAATCTTGTCACCGCAAAACTTATAAAGGATAAAAAAAAATAAAACCAGCATGCTGCGTGACTATGAGGCAAGTTCAACAGCTTCTTCACAGGCTGGACTACTGGCCCACAAATGCATAAGTAAACTTTATCAGCGCAGACACAGACCTAACAGGAAGCGTGTGTGAGATGCAAACGCACATACCGCACAAAATTCTTTGTTCACGTAACGTATATTAACAATGCACACCTCTGAAAGCACAACTATGGGTTATATTTGCAGTTCACAATGAGCTGCGCAAGCAGAGCAAACGCATTGGCTTTTAAATCTGGCTCATACCTTGATAAAGAATTCTCCAAAGAAACATGAGTTCTCACAGGGGATTGATATAGATCTCAATACAGGTGAGCCTGTGTCCAGTTTGAGTGAAAGGAGGCGCACGCAATCCACGCTGATGTAAACTTCGGAAATCCAGCTGTGACTGTGCACTAAGCAGCCAACACAGAGAGGCACCAGCTGTGTGATTGGTGCGCTCTTCTAGCTTTGTGCTCTGTTAAATGCATCAATTATAAACCTGACTTACAGGAATAATTCTGTAAGTCATTATTACAGACTTACAGAATTATTCTGTAAGTTTAACAATTACTTTTTTGTGTTGCCTAAATGAATAACTAATTCTGCCAGTGAAATGCACTATGCAGCAAAGACGCTTGTAGTCAGCTTATGTAAAAAAAATCTAAAAATAAAAAATATATATATTAAGCAATTTTTCGCCCCTGCTTAAACAAGAAACACTCCATAGGTTATAAATTTAAGTTTAATGCCTCAATAGCAAAATGTCAGCCTGAAATTGTAAACTGCTTAAAATAATAAACTATAGAATGACAGAATAAGATGGCTATTCCTAAAAACTAAAAATCACATTTTAAAAAAAGTTTTTTGGGAGGAGGATAAATATGAAACAGAAATTTAATGATTTAAATTATTTTTTTTTCAAAAGTACTTCAAAAGTTCAAAACATTTGTCTAAGTGTCATGTTACTAAATCTTTGAAGAACTACACAGAAAGAAACAAACATATTTTTAATTTTTTAAATGTCATTTTTTAATATTCCACCACAATGAACAGGTGAACTGTCTATTTTAGTTGAAAAGATAAAAAATCTGAAATTATTAATAAACAGTGACTCAGCTATTCTTAGTTCTATTTGTTTGCATACATACATAACCATAACATATGTATTAATTAATGACAAAATGTTGCCAGGAAGATAGTTTCTGTCCAAAATGTTACATCTGATTCAAAAAAACTTTAAATTGCTCACTTTTAGCTTTATTGATTATTTTGTCATTTCAACACTGATATTTTAATTTTTAAAGAAAAACAGATCAGATATAATACACATCTACCAAAACTAAAGCAATCATAAACCTATTTAGTGTAATTACTGTCCACTGACTAAACATACAGGGGAAGGAAAAGGTAGTTTTTTATTTTTTTATATATTTTTTTGCATTTATAGGATATGTGTGGGACTAAATTTCAGTCCAGGAATTTACCAGTTAATCATTTCAGTTTCAAGATAGTTGCAGAAAAATGACCATAAAGTAAGAAAATACTTTAAAATTAATATGTTATTCACTTTGGATTGCCAGTCAAACTAGAAATAAAAACATAGTTTATAAATGCATTTTATGGTGACTGGTATTCTAGAGTCTTGCTTTTTTATAACAAACTGTCAGTGTGAAATTGTATTCATAATTAGACCACTTAAACTTTATTTAATTACTAATGTTATTTTTTTAATTCTAAAAGATACTTTTAACAAGCCCATTGACTGAATTAAAATGTACATCATTACTTTTTAATTTTATTTAATTTTTTTTATTTTTTTATGTTTTGTTAGCTCATTTATTATTGCTTTCTGATTATAATATTTCCTTTTTGGGCTCAAAATTAAAAGAATTTTTCCTTTTATACTGACTCAACTGATTTTTTATAAGACTGTCAATTCCTTTTTTCAAGATGCCATGCACTTAATTACAAACTCTAAACATTAAATACCATTTAAATAAAGCCTCATATAAACCCAATGCTCTTATGGTTCATCAGATTTGAATACTAAACATTTCTAAAAACTGGTCACATTTAACAATTACTTTTTTGTGTTGCCTAAATGAATAACTAATTTTTCCAGCTTTCCCAGTAATATTATTCATTTAGATTTTGACTTGCTTTACATTTTCATTTTTGCAACATGGCAACATAAAATGGCTGCCAGTTATTTGGTGTGCACAGAATAACCTTTATAATAACTTCTGAATATTGTAGGAGCAAGCAATTTTAGCCATCAGCTGGATTTTAAAAAATATTTTTGGCCCAGACCACCATCAGGCATGTAGCTAATTTATTCTCTGATGGTTGAGCTTTAATTATGAGCAGTGAAACAAAGAAAAAGACTACAAGAAAGCAATTTATGTGTTGTTTAACTCCCTAAATCTGCAGTGTGCATGTATTTAACTTGATTACAGTGACGATGCATGATAAATACCATCATAAAGTGAGCAGGCTGGGTAATAAACATACTATTATGCAGTGTGGCAGGGTTGTATGGATATCACAGAGCTCCAGTCTTTTTTTTGTGGGCCTGGGGGAGGGCTAGCTGAAGCATTGCTCCAGCCTAGCGGCAGGCAGGAAAATAAAAGCCACATAATATAATCTGAGCAGTGAACACACACACACACACACAGGAATTTAAGATGGAAACCCTTAATCTGCACCATGCCTGCGTCAGTTCTCGTGATATTTCTCACTTTTTTTTTAAGTACAGTTTTCAGAACAAGAGCGAAAGAGGAAGGAGGGAATTATACATGAATATTAATAATAAAATGCCCCCTGCTTTGCACAGTGAATAAATAAACCAACAAATAAAATCCAGCCAGCACTACTGACCTTGGCTATATCCTGTTATGAAAAAAACTGACAACTTCACCTCTGGGGAAAACAATACATAAAAGATCTCCATTTCTCTCCTGAATTAATATATAAACAAGGACATTATTAAAAATACACAGCCAAACTAAAATAAACAGATTTCTGTCAAAATAAATTTGTTGTATATTAAGTAACCACATTGTCCTATCTGAGTGTCCTCTACATGTTTCTTGGCTTTTTAAGGCAGGACTATAAACCAGTTATTTCAAGTACAGAAACGTACACAATATTAACATTCCTCCTTAAAACTGCTGGAGACAAAATGTCGGGGTGGATTTGGTGATAATAATATCAATATGCGGCTTCCTATTATTATTATTTCAACGAACTGCTCCTCCGCCTACTAGTCGATGTCGAGGGGAAAATATATATATTTGAATGTGCAATATTGCGTCGGTAAAAATATATTTTTATAAAAAAAAATAAAAATGGCGACGCGGCGGTTAGCTAAAAATGTGACCGAGCTGAAAAAGTTTCCTGATATTTTCAGGCAGGGGGAGAAAAAAAAGGAGGGCAGAAATTTTTATTTTTATTTCAAGCTAATGCGGGTGGGGGTTGGTAGCCGGGAGACTAATGTCGACACGACACTCACACACAAAGAAATTAATCATTAACACGGAGAAAATATCTGCGATATTAAACTGAAATTTAACGGCTGCCTTCCAGGCGACAGCCCCGAAGAAATAACCAGTCTGTTTCGGCCTGAAAAGCACAAATATCAGCCATTTATCTGCCACCTCCGGAGGTGGAAGAGGGGGGTTGAAAAAAAAAGTTGAGGCTAGCTGAATAAAGTTGTAATTGCAGTCAGACCAACTCTCGGTGGCTGATATGGGAAAACAATCAATACGACACGGCTAAATTCGGCTAAAATAAAGGCGGAAATTGACTCGATTTTACACAGACGTATGGTTAAAATATCCCCGGGTCAATGTATGGTAAAATCTGCGTTCAAAAACGGATAAAAACGACATTTATTTAGAAATTATATCGGCGTTACCTGTATTGCATTGTGCTCCATTGCAGTCCTGCATTCCCTCTCAGTGAGGCCCCTCTCTCCGGTTACACCGCCGGGACACGCCGACACGCAAACAAACGCACCACAGAGGAGAAGGGGAAAAAAATAAAAAAGAAAGGCTTTTCTTCTATTCTACTTTTTTTCTCTTTTCTAAATGGGTGGAAATGGCACGGGATCTAGGTGTGGCCAAAGTTTGCCACAGAGTACAACTCCATACGAAAATCAGATTTAAAGGGGGGCATTTTTACTTCACTAACATGACGTATTTCCGACTGAAACGGAATACGAGGGCGGGGTTAAGATTAAAAAAAAAATCTAAAATCGAATAAAAATCCATTACATTGTTCTTGCATTTACCAACACATTCTTGCTGATTTCCTGAAATTGTCAAACAGCTCATCTCTGTGCAATCACACAACCTATATTAACTTATAATGTTAATAAAGTGCATTCACACACAACAACTTTCTTTAAAGTTAGCACCCTTAACACTTGGTTTATAAGCCTAGACCGTTAAAAGTATAAAGTACAACAAATACTGGCTTAGAGTAAAACTGAACACACTTATCTATTCTCCCCGTTGTTGTTTTTCTGTTTACAAAGAAGTTTCCTGCTTACAGTTGGCAAAAGAAAAATAATAATAGTCATTAATAACTGTATTAAATCCATCTTATTTTACAGTCTGCTTGATGTTTTTAATTTATAGCTACAAAATAACTCATACTCATTGAACATTTTCACATTACCCTATTACAGCCACAAGCATCATATCAATCCATGACAATAAACTTGAAGGGAAATTATGCATTTAAAAAAAGAACTAAAATTTAAATCATCCAATTATATTCAACCTCTGACAGACCAAAATCATACAACTAACTGCTTTCAGAATGCTCCCTGTGTAATTTAGAGTTGGTATAAATATACTAATTCTCTAAAGAATTTAGTGAATATGCAGCATCACAAACGCCAAGGAACAACAGATCACTAATGTGTACATTTGTAAAGAAAGTTATTTCAAGTTATAAAATAATATCACTCTCCATGGTGACACATGGTGTTGGCAGCGTCTTGCTTTTTGTTAGCAGGGATAAGAAAGATGGTCATAGTTGATGGAAGGTTGGATGGAACAGTCCTGGAAAAAAATAGTAAACAAACCTAGACAAAGAGCCACTACCATGGATGGTTCAGATCAAAGCATATTCATTTGTTAGAGAGGCTTAGTCAAAGTCCATACCGAAATCCAACTGAGAATCTGTTGTCGCGATATAACATTAATATTTCAAAGGCCTGATTGGAATGTATTACTTTTGCCAATAAATTGTCCGACTGTGGTTGACATTCACAGAACAAAGTGTCCAGGGTGCAACAAGTTTCAGAGAGTGCTGAAGGCACACATGGACATCAGCAAGGAGAAAGACGCATCATCATAACTGACATTGTCATCATAACTGACATTGTCATCATAATATTTTCCAATATCATCCCCACAATGTTTTTTGAATATTGTGCAGGTTCAAGATTCACACTGTTTATGTTTTGATTTGTAAAAACATTTGAAAACAAAGCAATGTTTTCCTTCAGTTTCACATAAGTGGAAGACATTAGCAACGGCCTTAAAGTAGCAACTTCTACTGCCCATTTTATGAAGGATTACATTGATTCAGGATATTTGAAATCCATCATTCTACGGTGCAAAAATATTTTTCCGTCCGTCCGTCCGTCCGTCCGTCCGTCCGTCCGTCCGTCCGTCCGTCCATCCATCCATCCATCCATCCATCCATCATTTGCAGTATAGTCCTTCCAGCATGTCTTTGTTCTTCCTCTGGGTCTACTCCTGGTGGGATGTGCCCTGAACACTTCACCAGGAGACAACCTAATCAGATGCTGGAGCCACTTCAACTGGTTCCTCTTAATGTGTTTAAATATTTTTCAGAACTGGAAAACATGTAAGACCACTGGAAATTTTCCAGACCTTTCAGGGCTTGATTAGGAAGTTAGTTGTTAAAATTCTCGTTAGGAAAAGGTTGATTATAAACTGAAAGAGTATGGCTTGGATGTTTGGAAGACTGAAGGAAAAGGTTTCTTCTCTTTAAGGAAGATGTGGCAACACGACTCAAGTTTGCGAAGTTGGACCTAAATAAATCACGAGACTTCTGGAACAACGTCCTTTGATCAGATGAAGCCAGAGTAGAGATGTTTGACCTTAATGCACAGAACCATGTTTGGGAAAAAAATCAAGTGTGAGCACACATACCAGATTTGTGGGTTGTTTTACAGCTATGAACTTTGGCGCCATGTTGTCTTTGAGTTTCCCAGTGTCTTGTGTGTTTACCAAGGTTTTCTAGACTGAAATATTATTATGCTATCTGCCAGCTTAAACCTGATCCAAACAGGGTCATCAACAGGAAAATATTCATAAACATTTCGGACAATGTCTCAAAAAACTCCGAAAGTCCATCTTAAATGCAACTATTGGACATTAGCAGAGACATAAAGAAATTAATGTTTGCAAATATCAATGAACTGTAACAAAGTGGGAAAGAAAAGTAATGAGTAATAATGAGAGACTGAAGAAGGACAGAAAGACTATCAACAGTTACTGCTGATAAAGGTGGTTTGCATATGCTAAATCTTTTGCATATGCTAAATCTTATAATGGAGAGTGTGCTTAATTCTTATCATTAGTGTAAACATAAAAATGCCACATTTGCCTTTAGTTGGAGCCAGTTGGTACTTGGGAGCACCCACACATATTGTGTTGTAAAGAGTCTGTCCACATGCTGAACAATTTCGTCTGACCTATCAAACTCCACCAGATGCAGATAGTGTCTAATGCCTTTTAAAGCTGACTTACTGGATCCTCAGGTAAATACACCACTTCTCCATGCGCGATGTCTGCACTGATGCCCTCTGGTGGCCACTCCTTGCAAATCAAATCTTTGCAACAGGGGTCCTCGACAGCTATTATCCTGCAAGTTTGTGATGCATCTCTGCTCCAAAGCACCTGAATCACATCAATAACTTGTTACCAAGCCTCTGCAGAGCTGAATGACTGAATGCTGAGGAGGGATTTCAGCCATTTCCTTCAGATGTGTTAGCACAAGGAGGCATCTAAAAGTTGCAGGAAAGTATTTTGAAACCTTTGATGTAAACGATCATTTGTCCTTCTGGGTGCTTGAATGATTATGTCTGTTAGTGTAATTGTGTTCTAATTATGGTCTAAATACACAGTGTTTGATGTAAAATGTCATCTGCTGTCATTGCTGTTTTTAGGGTCATTTTCTGCGTACTTTTAACCAGATACAGCTGCTTCCACTTTAGACTCACTTTAGTCGTAGTTTGCAATATGAGTGCAAATTCAGGTCATGTTTGCTATTTTTCACATTTAATCCTTGTTTGTGATGTTTATTAATTACAGATGCCGATAAACAATTTTGCTCAATTTTAAACTCTTAGTCCATCCAGTCAGCAAAGTATCCCTCATTTGACAAAAGCAGCTGTAACTAAATGATCTTTTTATTAGGGGCGTTATATGAAGCTTGTGCTCAGACTGGTTTGTAACAGTACACCCTTGCCCTGAATTGCAACTGGTGACATGTTAAACATGCAGGAAATACATTCTGTTGTTGACTCAAACTGAAGTTGCAGGAGCTTGTCCACATCAAATATTTTGAATTGATATGAAGGAAATTTTATGTCAGCCACAGACTTTTTTAACTTCAATTCATTCATTGGGTAATGTCAGTGAAGAAAGGACTAAACTCCATCAGATGCATCAGATGCAGACACATCTACAGCTTAAGTTAAAGTGAAACTTTAACTTAAACATACAGTATATTTTCATTTCTGGCTATATTACTTTCAAATGGTTATTTTTAGAGAAAAAATTGATTTAGAAAAAATATTTCTTATGTCTGTGTCTGCAATTTTGTAATCATGCTATTTGCTTTTATAATTCTTTTCATGTTAGTTTTCAAAGTAACATAATTTGGACATGATTTTACAGTTTCTGTCAGCCTTATGACATCATTTAAAAGAACAAATCAGATGAGCGGAACAGTTACTCAGTACTTGAGAAGCCTTTTTGCGAAATACTTTTTCACTCTTACTTGAGTAATTTCTTGGACTGTTAGTTAAATTTTTACTTGAGTAAAAGTATGCTGAAGTAGTGCTACTCTTACTTAGTTACAATTTTATGGTATTCTACCCACCTCTGACTAACCGTATCTGAAAAGAGGAGAACCTAAAAAGAACCCACCAGGAACACCGTAAGATTAGGAAACTCCTTGCAGAAAGACCCCAGGCTGGGATTTAAATCTTCTTGCAGCAGTACAATACCAAATCAAAATGGATCTCAGAAATAAGAAGGAAAGAAAAACAGGTAGAAGATAGAATATTGAACACAACGGAATCATTGGGGAAATGGTGGTGGTAGCCTTGGGAGTGGGACTATTCTTTCACAAGCCAACACACACAGACTAGGGATGGAGCAATGCACTTTTTCACTTCAGATACTGATACTTTAGTTTTTGTCGACACAGAAAAACAGTCCTGAATTGATTTAAAACAGGGTTTTTTTAAACGTAGATATGAATGTGCTGAATGATACATTTATTTGATAAACTTGCACCAGCACAGCACAAGCTTGGTCAAACAAATAAAATCAAGACAGCTTTAAGTTGCTCAGTCAGTGCATTTAGGTGTTAAACAGTCAGTAGCTGTGTTTCCATTATAATGTGCCCAAAACTTTGTCAATATTCTGCTAATGTCATAAAAACACATTTTTGCAACAGAAGGGTTTGCATTAAATAAGAAACACAATTAGTATTATATATGAATATGTTTCTTCACACGATGACAAACAGGTCGCATCATGACCCTCCAACTGCTTCCAGTCATCTTCTTATTTGTGGTTTGCACCAGTGGCAGAGGCATTATTTATTAGTAAAAATAATAAAGAAACGGACACTGACAAAAACAATAGTCAGTTTTAAACTGACCGGTGTCCATCTGGAACAGGGGTAAAACTGGGCACATTGTGGACAGTGACAGCGGCTTTCCAGGTTCTGAGAGATAGATTTAGACAAAACCACAGAAAATACTGACGAGCCTTATTAAAATAAAAATAGCTTATGTATTGTATATTGAGGTAATGAGACAAAACTGAAACAACTGACATTTCTGAACATAATATTTTCCAAAACTGAATAAATTCATCAGAAATTCTAAATGTTTAATTCCGCAATGCAGTCCAAGCATTATATTGTTTTATGTTAAAATGGAAATAAAGTTTTTAGATAAAAAACAACACTAAAAGTCCTTCAAAAACTCAGAAAAACCAATAAAATACAGTCAGCATCATATAAATGGTATACTCTTGTGGGTTAAGTATTTTGAATCACTTCTCGTTCATTTTTCAGGTGACTGTAACAGAAATATCGGCATTTTAGCACATAATCTACTACCGCCACCTGCTGGCAAGTTTGTTCTGTCAAACTATCGCTCTCGCGAGAGTTTCTGTGAGAGTTTGATGCACTCACCTGGCTTTACTTATTAACTAACAATCCCGTAGTCTGTGGTCCCTCTGTCTCTCAGCGAGAACTCAGCCATTTATGAAGTCTGTGAAGGTGGTGTATTGTGCCAACAGTTAGATTTTTTGCAGTTTCTATAAAGCATCTTTTTAAAGGTGAGAATGTGAGACTTAAGTGTCATGTAATGTGGAAAAAATGTAAGTTTATCTGGTGTTTGGAGATGTAAATGTATATAAGTTGATGAGGATGAGAGGGCAGCAAATCAGAAGATCTTGTATCTGATTTGATACAAGATCTCCTTTTCAAACAGATAATGTAAAGCTGCATGTCAGTTGTGCATAATAATTTGTTTTAATCTATCTTTCTTGCTTGCTTTTACTTTTGTCTGTTCGAAATAAATAAATAAATAAATAAATAAATAAATAAATAAATAAATAAATAAATAAATAAATACTGCAATGGACTGGCGACCTGTCCAGGGTGGCCCCTCCTTTCACCCGAAATGTCTCGCTGGAGATAGACACCAGCACCTCCTGACCCCACTAGAGACAAGGATGTAAAGAAATGGATGGATGGATGGATGGATAAATAAATAAAATACATAAAGTCATTATTAGAGCCTCTTCAGTGCAGTCTTTTCACTCAGTTTCAGGACTCTTTACTTTCTACTTTATTTTCAGTAAAACAGAACTGATGTAATAGACTAATTATTTCTGTAGCCATTAAAATTACCCCCCACCCCCTCCACAACAAGGCAGTTAGAGACAAACTGTCTTGCTATCCCTAAACCTCACACTCCAATACAACAAACCACCACTAGGTGGGAGTACAACATGGATTTTCAGGACAAGACACTCAGGGCTCATTTAGACAACACATATCAAGCCATATAGAAGTTGATCTATATTCAATCTGACTTTTAATTAAATGAAACCATGAATCTGTGTATAAATTTATTAGTTAGTCAACTTTCAGAAGGATTTATACTATTAAGAAGGATCAGCACTTAAGACTTGAAATGGTGTCTCTTTAAACACAATAGCAAAATATTAAGAAAATGGTGTTAAAAAAAAAAAATCAAAGCTGAACCATAACTCTGAAAGCCTGCACTGCGACTTTAAAATGNGATTGTGATGAAGCATTTAGACAAACAAATGTAAGAAGAAAATGTAAAAACAAACTCCAAACTGAGTAGTTGTACGGATGTGTCAGTTTATGAAGTCTCTTATTATAACAGGCTGTCTTCAGCCTTTATTAGCAATTTTCTGTCAAATTTAGATCTGGACTCTACATAAGGCAGCAGTTAGAAACCTGAAGCTGTGGAGCCATAATGACTCTTAGCAACTAAAATGACAAAGAATGAACTGTTTTTAAATATACATACAACAAATGTGGGCCGATATTCTAGTGAGTTGGCAAATACAAAACTTCAATTTGTTGCAAAGTAAATATATAATGAAGTTAGCAACTATTTCATCGGAATGTACAGTAATAAAAAACATCATAATTCACTAAGTGTTTGTAATTTTTTTAACAGAAAGATATTAATTTAAACTCTTCTGTTGAAGCAATTTAAACGATTCTTTGATTTTTCACAGGTGTAGTAATACTCTCAATAACCACTAGAGGGGAGCACAATAAACTATGTCCTCAGTTCCCTCTACAATGTCTCACCTGAGTCCTAATATTTCAAACGAGTCAACTTTATTGACGAAGTCTTGGCAGTGTGTGCAATAAAATGACACATTTAGCCATCGTCGACTTCTAGACTACATTAATTCAAAACATTTTCTCAACAGTACAGTTACAATTTGTAGCCTTTTTAATCAAGTTATTACCAATGGAATATATTTTCAGGGGCAGCACAAACCTTAAAGATGGGCTTTTGGCTTAATGAATGAAAATTAATCCTCACATTGATTATAACAAACAAGAAATCGCAACTCCCCCTCACACACACATTGTGCTCACACACACATTGAAATGCCGCAGAGCTGCAATAAAAACAGAACCACGTGTGGTTTGACACCAAACCAGATTAAAGAGATAATCGCTTAAGCCAATGTTCACATAAAGAATGTTTCTTGTTCAGATCTGCGCCTCGCCCAGCTGCTTCTACTGGAAAAACAGGATCTGAAGTGCTGCAATACAAACTGCTGTGAGCAGCTGTAACCACCAGGGGGAGCTGGTAAACGTGTGACTAGAAGTCAAACTCAATTCTAACTTGCCAATTTAATTTAATTTAACTTAATTTAATTTTAATTAGGTTTCATTTGGTTTAATATACTTTAATTCAGTTTCAAATAAGCTTAATTTAATTTTCATCTTGTAAAATTTGATTTAATTGAATTAGCATTAGTTCCAACCCAAACCCTTGAATGTAATTTAGTTTAATTTAATTTATTTTATGTTTAAAGCACAAATTCACAACAAATAATCTGAAGACAGGTCAAGTTTGCAGTTACACATAAATACAAAAAAATAAATTCACACCAATATCATACAGCCATTGAGACAAATTTGATTTATTTAATTTGATCCTAAATGCAATTCAAAGCATTGTGTCATGAATTGCGGTGGAGAGGTGGTGAGGAAGACGCTGTGGACTCAGGTTGTAATGAAAGAAGTGATGATTTTAAAGATGAAGTCAGGAATATGAAGTCCGAAATACAAGAAGCACAGAATGAACGGAAGGCTAAGGCTCAAAACTGGTAGCGGGTGGAGACAATGGACATCTGACCAAAGACTAGACCGCTTGACACAACAGATAAGACAATGACCTGACAAGGAACAAAGAACACAGGTGGGATTAAATACACAGAGAGTAATCATGGAAACGAGATTAAGGGGTAGACAGGACAACACAGAGACTAAAATAACTGAAAACGACACAGAAACCTAAATTAACACAGCGAAAAACCCAAATCCTCACACATTCTAATTCTGTTCATTGCATGATTGTACAACAACATGCAGCAGAAAACTGCTGAGCATCTACAGGCTCATGGGGTGAAAATGCAGCTGGTCCTAACTTCAGTAGCTCTGTTCAGGAGAGAACAAAGAATAAAAACATAATTATTGCGGCCATTCAAATCCTTTATGTGAAAAGAGCAGCGAGGACGTAAAGTCCAAAGCACACAAAAAACATCTGTCATTGATGTAGCTGCAAGGCATGAAACCAAATGTTTGGGACTTTGTCTTCACGTCCTTGTCCTGTGAATCTATGCAAACAAAATCAGAGATGATTGGTTCAGCCAAGTAAACAAGAATGTATTCAGAGAACAGGATGAACAAACAATGAAGTCTGCAATGAACCACAAAACACAATGAATATAGAAATACAGTTCCAAAGACAAATACCCAATCATAAAACGTGTAAATAAGTCCCTTTTAAATATTTAAAAAGTAGTATTTTTTTTAACTAGAAATGTCTTTATATTAATTTATAATTTCACCACATTTTTCTGACCATTTCCTTTTAAATATGTTTCATATTATGTCTCTTTCCCTAAGTGCTCTTGTGCACTCAGTTTATTCAAAGTAAAATGAACAACTTACTGCCGGCAATGCGGACCAGACTCTGACACCGGTCATACAGGGACCTGACAGCCCGTATCAAAGGTCCCGGTACCCCATATTCCCGAAGAACCCCCCACAAGACCCCCCAAGGGACACGGTTGAACGCCTTCTCCAAGTCCACAAAACACATGTAGACTGGTTGGGCGAACTCCCATGCCCCCTCCAGGACCCTGCTGAGGGTGTAGAGCTGGTCCAGTGTTCCACGACCAGGACGAAAACCACACTGCTCTTCCTGAGACACTGCCCTGTGACGTCATCATGCCAATTCCAGAACAGTACTCAGGTGAGCTGGGGAAAAGCAAGGGGTTTCTGCTGCAATGTTCACTAGCTTTTCGCCGCTCTCCCCGCTCATTCCCGGATGACGGCAGCAAGATTTCTTTTATAGTGGGATTATTAAGAGATCGAGCACTTAGGTGGGCGGAGACTGTAGTGGACGAAGAGAATCTCAGCTATGCATCCTTTGATGAATTTATAGAACTCTTCAAACAGACATTTTGTCCCAAACTTGGGGAGGAAGCCACCTCTAAAAGAATTTGGGATTTAAGGCAGGGAAATAGATCTGTGGCGGACTTCGCCGTTGAATTTCGCACACTTGGTACCAGGTTGGAATGAACCAGCTCTTAAAGGAGCCTTCCAACATGCCCTGAATGAAAGATTAAAAGATGAGCTGGCATGCTGAGACGAACCTGACTCCCTGGACGAATTAATTAACCTGGCCATCAAGATCGATAATCGACTTAGAGCTAGATCCCGGTCCTCAGCTCCCTGGACGTCTCAGTTCTCCATTAGAAGGGGTTCTCCCAGCCCAGACTCACCCAGTCCTCCCATCCAGAACCTACCCGAACCCATGCAGTTAGGCCGAGCCCGGCTAACCCCAGAGGAATGGCAGCACCGTTTAACCTCAGGTAGTTGTCTTTACTGCGGCTCCCCTCAACATTTTATCTCAGCCTGCCCAATTCGCCCAAACGCCCTGGCCCGCCTTATGATCCCCAAGTTGATGTTTGAAGGCCTCTTACCATCACCCTAACCTTGAGTCCTCGTTCAGGCCAGGACTCTAGCTGAGCCACTCCAAACTGTTACTATTACTATTAATCACAAGGGACAAACTCGTAAAATGATAGGGTTATGTCATGCTGTGGGATTACTTTTCCTATGACGGAACCAAGGTCTTAGTCAGCTTACATTTCATTTTTATTTTCACAGTGATTCAAAGCATGAGCCAGAATAAACAGAAGACATCTACTCTGACTTCCTCCTCGATGACAGAGTTTGTCATCCTCTCTAAGAGAGAGCCCAGACACCCTGTGGAGGAAACTCATGTTGGTCGCTTGTATTAACAATGTTGTTCTTTCAATCACTACCTAAAGTTTATGACCATAGCTGAGGGTGGGAAGGTAAATCAAAATAGAAAGCTTTGACTATTAACTCAGCTCTCTCTTACCTAGAACAGACCAGTTTTGAGCCAGCATCACAGCACAAATCTCCTGCTCCTATTTCCCTTCTTTTGTGAACAAGACCACAAGAAACTTAAACTCCTCCAGTTGGGAAAGGACCCAGAGAAGGGTCAAGGACTCTTGTGCCACTCTTCTGGCTCAAGACCATGGCTTTGGATTTGGTGGCAAAGAGCCTCTTCCCAGATGCTTCACACTTTGCTGTGAACAGAACCAGTAATAGCTGTAGATCATGACCTGATCAAGTCAAAAGAACCACATCATATGCAAAGAGTAGAAACATGAATCAACCAACACCATGGCTGCACCTAAAAATTCTGTCCATAAAAGTTCTGAATAGGATCAGTGACAAAGGTCAGCTTTGGCGGAATCCAACTCTCACTGGAAACTAACCCGACTTACTGCCAGTAATGCAGACCAAGTCTAACACAGTCATACAGGGACCCAACAGCCTTTATCAGAAGGTCTAGTATCCTACATTCCCCCTACAACCCACTGGATTGAACCAAGTCCACAAAGTCCATTTAGAGTTGTTGGGCAAACTCCCATACACCCTCCAAGACCCTGCTCAGCGTGTAGACCTGGTCTTCTTGTGAATAAATTAAAATTTTCAACAAAATATTAGTGTGTTCACGAATGTATCAAGGTTATTAGAGCTGTTTCTCCACAATGTTCATCAGCTGGACATGCCTTACATAGCAGAAACCTGCATTTTAACAGCATGTACACTTTAATGTCCACTATGATGACTCATTAAAGAGCTGTGTGTTTTGCAAACAAATGTTCTCCCAACAGGGAGTGACACATATTCTCACACATTCCAAGTTAATGTTTGTGAGTAAAATTAACTATCTGTACCTAACCTGACAAGTTTTCTTCCACTCCAGCTCTTTTTGACATATTTTAGTGATGGCTCAGGAGATGACAGAGATGGATCAGAATGTAACTGACGGAGATTATTTTCTTTGAGGTTCATCAAGTTTCCAGAAGTTGAATGGTATGAAATAAAAAGATGTTTAAAGTGACGCCTTCACAGGGAGGGGACTGTCTTGTAACGTTTTATTAGTATTTGCTTCCTTTGTCTGTCCTGAACATAAGAATTGCAGATGTATTCTAGACAGTTAAAACTTTCACATAACTGGAGTTATATTAAAGAAGTGACCTTTTGTAAAACTGAGACAATGTGTCATTTATTCTCAGCAATTATGGCTTAGGAATAGAAGCTCAGTTTAGAAAAATAAATTTCTGAGTAAGAGTTCAAACTGAGTCAACATGAGATGGACAAGTTGGCAAGTTGAATTTGCTTTGCTTCTCTCATGTTCTGTCCAAATTTTCCCTATGCATCAGTGTCATTGTTATCATTGTCAAAAAAAAGCATGGACATTTGTCTCTTTGAATGACAACATGCTGTCCTATAAAATGCACAACTTCTTTGGAAGGGCGGTGTTTGAGAAAGTTCAGCTAAAAGACAAAAAGAAAAAAAATATCCTTTAATTATCAGGTAAGTTGGGACAGGTGAGGCCCTGAGAACAACAGAGCTGGACTCAAGTCAAACCGGCAGCGATCTAAGAGTTGGATGGCCACGCCCGGATCTACCTGATTTCATAAAGAAGTGACAGCACTGCTGTCACAGCAGTGTTCCTCTCTGAACAACAGGAAGAGACACACAAGCAGGGTCCAATTTATATTACGTAGCAAATTCAAAATGGGTATAGCAAGAAAAAGATGAGTCAGAGTGTAGTCAGTAAACAGAAAGAGATAAAGACGAACTAAAAGACCTGTAAACTTGTTGTGCTTATAAGATTATGATAATGATCATTCTAATATTTTTTTCTATTCAATTCAGCTTATTCATAAAACGCCAATTGACAACAATTATGTCTGAAGGCATTTTATAAAAGTAAAGTAAATCCAGTCGTACAAAAAAGATTCAAAGTCAGGTCCTTTCAGTGGACCCCCACTATTCAAGAGGTAGACAGCTCGATCAAAAGTCAGTATCATATAGGATCGATAGCAGCATGTCAAGATTGATACTTTAGTTTCAGATTCCCTTATGAAATTGTATTTTATTTTTGTGTTGCAATTTCTCAACTCTACCTCAAAACAGACTTTGATTTTCTCTCAAATGACAAGTCTTTGTTTATTTAGAAAAAATGTACACTAATTTATTTAGCTGGTCTATTGTTTCTGTTTATCTTGTTAATATGTTATTAAAGTATTTTGTACACACCTATAAACTTAGTTCAAATTCTAAGGTTTTAACAATATAATTCAAAGAAACACAGACAAAATCACCTAAATTTATAACACCTGTCATAAGTTTATATCAAGCTTAAATTATAAAAATCATTGGTATCGGTATCTGTGTTGCTGACCCTGTATTTATTTGGTATTTGATCAGTACCAAAATATGCATCTATACCAGGGGTGGGCAATTCCAGGCCTGGAGGGCTGGTCAACTTTTCGATGTGTCTGTACTTCAACACACCTGAGCCAAATAATGAGGTCATAAGCAGGACTCTGGAGAACTTGACTGCACTTAAGAGGTGATTCAGCCGTTGGATTCAAGTGTGTAGTAAAGTAGAAAAATGGTCTTATGAATGGGGTTTTAAATTATCAGCAAACAAGTCTTGTTTTATGGTTTTTACAAATAAGAGAAATATTGATATAGGAACAATAACATTATATGGACAGCCGTTGGAAAGGGTAGCAGAATTGAAATATCCAGGACTATGGTTGGATAGTTCTTATACATGGAGAACACATATAGAGAATTTGGAAACTAAATTTAAGAAAGTTATAAATCTACTAAAGGCTGTGCCTGGAAATAACTGAGGTGCAGACAGACAGTCATTATTAAACATATATAGGGCTCTCATGAGATCAATAATAGATGATGGCAGTTTTATATATGGAGCAGCAGCTAAAACAACACTACAAAAGATAGATAGATTACAGAGTAGGGCTTTACGTATGTACAGGAGCAGTGAAAACCACACCTATTAATGCTCTTTTAATAGAGACTGGAGAGACTCCACTGGAAATGAGAAGAATAAAATTAGCTCTAACATATTGGATGAAAATTAAAAGTAGTAAGGATGAAAATGTAACTTCAACAATTTTACATAATTGTTGGGAATATTCAAAGTTCCAGAGTAATGAATTTGGATGGGTTGTAAGCAAATTGATTAAAATGTATGGATTAGAGGATAAGAAAATAGCTCAGTTTAATCCCAGTAGTGTTATTCCTCCATGGCTATTTCCTGAGGTAAATGTAGACATGAGACTTCTTAAAATGAAAAATGATTGGAATTTACATGAAATAAGGACAAAGACTGATGAATATTTAAAAAACTCATATTAT
>CAEFZX010016404.1:0-50461 GCA_903066825.1 Alfaro cultratus | reverse complement strand
TTTTTATATATAAAAATATGACCTTGTTCGGGTGGATCACAATCTTTCTCTTTCCTCTTTATATATATATATATATATATATATATATATATATATATATATATATATCTCCATTTTCTGTACACTCTTGTCCCTAGTGGGGTCGTTTCGGGCGAGAGGTGGGGTACGCCCCTGAACAGGTTGCCAGTCTGCCAGACAGACAGGACAAACAACCATGCACACTCGCACCTAGGGAGAATTTAGAGAGACCAATTAACCTGACAGTCACGTTTTGGACTATATACAGACCACTGTCTGTATATATTTAGTATATACAGACATGAGCTGTATGTACTAAACAGATAAAATCTAGGCTAAGTGGTTATAAAGTAGCAAAATCATAATTTCACTCTCACCATTGCAAAGTAAACTAACATTTGAAGGGTTGGTGGACATGTTTGTGTTTTTTCTGTGGTTCTCATGCTCTGTTGAGGGTGTACACTTGTGGTTAAGGTTTTCCAACATTCTTCTCAGAACCATATTTTAAAAGTCAGACTTCATTTGTCACTTGTGTGGTTTCTGTGGAGAAAATAAGTTGATCAGTTCCGACTCAGGCTCACTGATGGGTATCACTGCTCAGTTTAATTCTGTGGCATTGAGCCGGCTCAGATGTAACATCAACTCAGAATAATTTTGAAGGCAGACCATAAATGCAGCTGTGATAAGTAATTGCTCTGCTCAAGTGCTTCTTGTGCAAGCATGTAAATATCAATAACTGTTTAGCAAAAATATAAATTAAACCTGCTCATTCTCAGACTACTTCAGGTTTTAGATTGCATTGTTTTTTATGTTGACAACAAAAGACAGCCAACAAATTAATCAGCATACAGACAAGGACACAACACTGACTTCATTATCTCCATTCAACGACATCCTGCCTGGCTGTTGTTTCTCTGCATTTATTTCATGTTTAAATTGATCTTACCTTCCTCTAATTGCTTTCATAACTTTTGCATCAATAAATTATTGTTTTTTTGTAATTAGAAATTACATTGAGAGGATACACATCCAAGGGCATAACGTAAACATGCTGACGAGGAGCTGAGTAAGAGGAACTGTCTAATTGCTATGCAGAGCAGTGCGGATGCTCTGATGAAAGCCAGTCATTGCTGAATTATGGATTTGACTTCATTGAATGAAAATTACATCTCTGAAGTACACAAATAAAATTAAGCCATTCAGACATGTTAAGTGGTTAGAAATTTGTGGCATGTTTTGAATCATTTAAGAACATTAAAAAAATCCTTTATAAGCACTTTTTGTGAACTTTGTTGTCCTTTTTCTTTTTGTCAATATGTTTAGCAGATTGTACTTTCTACATTTAGAAAATATTGCATCTCTTCTCACCAATATAACACTTTGGTATTATTTTGTTGATATACTTTCAATCCATTCTTAATATGGATATTACAACCCCAATTACTATAATTGGGGTTGTAATATCCCCAGTTATAGGAATTATAGTGGGACAATTATAGGAATTGTCCCACAATGTCCCACAATGTTGGGACATTGTGCAAAACATAAATAAAAAAAAAGAATTGCAAATCGTTTCCAACCTATGTTCAGATGAATACACCACAATGACATGATAATTTTTTCACATCTTAGGGAAGAACTGTGAACAGTCTCAATCCTCTCTATTTCTTACCCAGTGATAAATCCTGTCATCAGTCATGTTCTTTGCTGTTTTTTGTAGAGGAGGGTGGCGGCCACAGAAGCTGAAATGAATGAATGTGCTGCCATGCATGAACATAAAGAGTTAAGTCCACATTGAAGGACACACTAAAAGCAACTATGAAAAGGTCTTGTGATGCCAGAGGAATATTTCAGTTCATATTAGCTAATGGATCTATATTGAGGTCTTAGAAGTGTGTACGGCTGCAATGAAATATTGTGTGTTAAGACCTGTCATTCAAAATACACTCATGTAAATCTTCAGATAACATGAGATGATATAAAAAGAAATCTAAATGGGTTCCTCTGACAAGAGTTGCTTTTTTAAGATAAAGATGAAATGTACATATAAATAATCTGTTCCTCTCTTATTTTTCTTTCTTCCCAGTAACTTAAAACCTATCAGGGACTTTTCTTGGAGGAAACGGTCTCTTTAGCTTAAAGTCATTTTGACAAATCCAGGATGTGTGAGAGGTACTCAAAACAGAAGGACTTGAAAAATCAAAGAGGAGGAAATAATGTTAGAAGACATTTCAGGCTACACTTAGAGGGCCTGAAAAAAATATCCTTACCTTTCTTAAGTCGAGCAGCTTGAACATCCTTATGATGTTATTGCATGCACAACTTCAAAAGTGATGTTCTTAAAAACACAGGGGATTATCTCTTGGCATTACGTAATTTTAGTCTGTAGGAGTTAAAAATATGTAACAGATTTTAAGAAAAGTTAAATTGTTCTGATCAATTTAACTTTAATACAGACACAATGGTCAAAATTTCAGAATATTGGGGTTTTGGAGATGTAGTTTAATTTTACCTACAGATTAGTAATTATATAACATACAACATCCATGATTACTACCACAAAAACTGGATGCACAATTTTTTATTCATGTTGGATTTTCCCTGATTCACAAAGGCTCATTTAAACACATTTCTTAATCTCTTGATCACATAATTTTTTTTGCATCCAGCACCAAGCTTTGGGCATAATTATTGATTAATATAATGCTCTACTTGGGAGAATTGTTAGAGTTCCTTTAAATTATTTGGCACGGTCCACAATGTTTCAAAAGGGTTGCGGTCCAATGAATGCTTGGTAGGGCAATCAAGAACCTTAAACTCAGTGTTTCAAAACCATCATCATCAAGTTGGGTAATGCAAGTGGACACATTCTGACTATAACTACATATTAAATATGCATGTATAGATAGAGACATTTTTTTATGGATTGATTCAACAAATGTATTTTGGCTTGTCTGATTTATTCTATACACAACAATAAGACCTATTCCATGCATATTGTCCACCACATTTGGAGCATGAGAATGCCCTGATACACCATCAGTTCAAAGAGTGGTCCATCCTTTTAAATAAACTCTTTTCTCAAGAGGCTTCTCAGTAAGTGAACAGCTACAAAATCGATTTTCCATCTAAACAGCCCTTCAGTGTTGCAATTTTTGTGAAAGGCCAGAAGCAGACTGTTCAGAGGAAGGTAATACTGTCATTTTAGCTTTTCTGTCTGTGACTGCTGCCTGTTGCTGGCTGGAAGTCCAAAACATCTAATTTATTCACTCAAAAGAAAGATATGGTCACTGCTATTTTATATCAGTGTATCTAAACCTACTCTCATTGCTTTTCCTCCTTCTTGTATGTCTTTACCATGTCTTTCTGCTCCTCTGTCCTTCCTAAAATTCCAGTGTTTTGAAAAGTGGAAAAGAATCAAATGGTTTAAATGTGTGATTATCAAAAATGCAAAGTTAACCAATTCCATTTAGAGGGTGGCAGTGGGTATTTTGAACTTGGAACACAAAAACACACAAGGTTCACACAAGACACAAAGTCATGGCATTTTCATATCAGGACAGGATGAAAATAGAAAGAGGGCCATGAGCTGGACAGACTGAGGCACAATGAGTCAGTGGGCTGATAACGCAGACAGACTGAATCAGTGGGCTGAAAGCAGGAGGCAGTTTGTCTGTTTGTGTGTTGCTGTCTTTCAGGGGGAAGACTAAAGGGAGGACATCAAGGAGATGATGTTTCTGGGTTTTTAGGGGGGTCGCTGCCGGTGGGATACACTAGACCTACAGGTCCCTGTGGATGTATGATGTTCTTCAGTTCCCCAAACACCCCCACCCTTTCCCCTGCACACAGACTAAGAATAACCTCTCCTTTATTCTTTTTTCCATCAACATTTATCCCCTCTTGTGCAGACAATGACAAACACACACACTAAAACTCTCCACTGTCTTACAGTTTGAATTATTGCTCATGCACCTCATTATACATGTTTAAACAGTGATGATTCTTGCAAAAATATTGTCCTGGTCAAGCTATTCTTACTGCAACTCCTCTCCCTCCTTTAATAACCCCAATTGTAATCCAATATTGTTTAAGGTAACTAAGGATTGCCCCCAACTTTTTTTCTAAAACACAATGGTTGTGCAAATCCCAAATGGTGATTTGAAGAATATAATCCTTTCATTTTTGACCTCCCAATAATTGTTTTCTGTTGTAACAAGTTATACTTTTGGTAGAAAGAAGAGCCCTGAAAGGTTCTAGACATGTTCTGGAAGGAGCAGCATGTGAGCTACATCTAAAAACCAAAAGGTCACTACTCAAAACAGTTTGTGAATATGTGGATTTGATTTATATCACATATTCACAAACTGATATCAGCACAAAAGACACAAAGGCGGCTATCTCACCAGTTTTCTGACAAAAGAGGCCACAAAGCATATGCAGCACTTTTTTGTCCTGTTCCATGAAGCCGGTCGTCAGGGTTGGTTGCATTTTATCTTAAAATAAATATTTTGGTATTGCTCCATGTCAGACACCAATTGTCAGCTCAGCCTGTTCACTTTTGGTTGGCTTACACTGGAGTCATCATAACGTTGTCGACAGCAGCAATTCTTAGTCTGTGTGTGCAAGCAGTGGCATCTGTGCTATAACAATGGATAAACACACCACAATACAGAATGCTTTTGGAGATTGAGAATGTGTTGGGAACTAGAGTGAATGACATCTGCAGATTGCACCCAACTGGATGGAAAGTTACAGAAACAATGACAGAATAAAAAAAGTTCTCTGAATGTTGGAGACGGGTATCATTGTTCTCTATGAAAAAATAGATTTTAGCCTTTGAAATGCCTGTTAAGAAAAATTAGGCCACCATCATATTGGCTCTTAATAGGTGAAATACACTGGTGACCCAGCATGTCAAAAGTACTATTTATAGAATAGTCATCACTGGCATGCTGAGCAATAAAGAGAGGGAGTTTCAGTATAATAGGTTTTTTAAAGCAATATCGTTTTTGGCCTAACAGTGCCATCTTGTGGTCAAAGATGTGACGACAAGTCCAATGTTTAGCTAACATGGCATTGTCTATGGTTGGTTCTGGACTTCACAAAAAGACACTTGATTGATTGCAGCTTAGTTCAGTTTATTTAGAAAGACAAATAGATTCAGTCCACTTTCAGATTTTCTTCTTTTTCGGCTTTTCCCTTAGAAAGCCAAAATTTGTATTCATTCTACCCTCACAAAATAACTTCATGTCCTCTTTTGCCACATTCAAAGTCTCCTTTTCAGTCTTACTCTTGTCCTCTTACCCTACGACTCCAATCTCAGTATCGTTCTGTTGATATAATCATTGTCTCTCCTCGGAATATGTCTCTCTGTTCAGCCTCTGTGACTTCATCTCCAAAACAACTAACATGAGCTGTTTCCCTGATGTACTCATTCCTGACCATATTCAAAAGAAAAATTGAACATTTTGAGTTCTGCGACATATGGTGTTGCCTCCTGACTTTTTCTCTTTAGCGTTGACTCTACCATGCAACATTGCTGTCCCTCCATTGTCTTGTATACCTTTCATTTCATATTTTATCACACATTACACCTGACACTTTTTTCTACCCATTCCAACCTCCTTACACATACTTATTTAGCTCTCTTCGACACTCTCTGTTGCTTATACCCCATTTTTTTCCATCTAAACTATTGTTGAACAACATAAACCTTGATTCTAAGCTTAAGCATTCCTGTCTTCAATCTACTCTCATAAAAGCAAAGTCTATCCACCTTCCTTCTCTGCATCACTTCCACCAACTCCTCAGCTTCACAAAGTAACATCCAAAGTCCGTAATCTCAGTTCCACACTCTTCCTCTTCTCTCTCTCTCTACCCAATAGTTGTCTGATTTCCACTGGCACCCTGTAGGTCAACAGCAAAGATGGCAGTCATTGTTCACACAGGCCTTGAACGATGTGATATGAAATTCATGTTTGTGATTTCCATATTCACAAATACATTTTGAATCAGGTCCAAATTCAGTTGCAAACATCCAAGAAAGAAAGAAGGAAACAAAGAACGACAGAATGGAGGAAAAGAGCAAGCCATGGGGACATATTATCAGCAATACAATTACACACTAAATGAAAAACAAGTTAATACCGTTCAAGTTAATGCTACCTTTTTATTTAACTTTCAAAGTCAGATTTAAAAAACCGTATTTACGAAAATATATAACAATTTCATTTTCTAACCGATTACCTTTGCAATAAAATAAAACGCTAACTGTGTTTGAATGGGAATTACATAGTTTATGATGTCATTTTGAGACCGGAAGTGAGGAACTAGCGTTACGTCACTTTCCCTCACAGCGCGAAAACTGTAGTTTCCCGTTTGGTCATCAGTGCAGCCACTGTGCAAGGTAAGAGGGTTGAGTTGTTTATGTATATGTTTAGGGAGCGCTCTTTTTAATAACCCTATTACTGTCAGTGTATCTCTATGACGGCTGAGTACTTCGAAATGCATTTTATTAGCTGTTAAACCGCAAAGTAGCAGTCCCGCAAAACTTCGTTGTTAGCTAACGTAAACATTTTTAGCTTGTCGTAAATTCCCTAACAAAGTCAACAAAAAAGTTTCAGAGGTAGCCGTCTACTCGAAACTCAGTTGAAAACACAGTAACCTTCTGCAATTGTGTCAAGCAGAGTTGTGTAATTAATTCGTAATTTTATTGTAAAATATAAGCTTTAACGTCTAAAATGAACAAGTGCGTTAACTTCAAAGGCTCTTTCCGCTGTGTTTATTACTTTACGACGTAATAAATGTGGTGATAAAGCATGAAATAGTCTCTTCTACTTGGCTAGAAATTTATTAGAAAATTATTAAAAGAAAAGATGCATGAAAGTATCTGATATTGTGTACAATAGATATAGGGAATTCAATACAATATTGCTGTACTTTATATTATGAGTTGCACCAATCAATTACCCAGCGATAAGGATGGTTCAAGTTTCTTTTGATTGACTCTCATTTTTAAATCCCCTACTAAATATTCTAAAATGTATTTTTCTTTTCTATGTATGCATTAAAACTCAAAATAGTAGGGTGTATGTTTTGATCCATGATTGAGACTAATCTTCCAATACCTTAATTGTAAGTAATTCAAAACTGCTCCACATCTATCATTTTTTTCTGTTGTGTGTGACAAAAGTCATAATCGACACATTAGACACTAGAAATTACCATTGGCAATAAAAAGCCTGACTGGGGCATTTCAGCTTTGTAATGTCTTTTTAACCTTTGCTATAAGTAAACAAACAAAAGACACCCACAGCTATTAATAGTTATTAACATTAAGTTCTTTTTATTTGTTTTTTAGCTGATCCTTCCTTGGTGCAGACTTTTTCATCTTTAAATCATTTCTTATACTTTAAGTGCCTTTGTTCTTTCTCTCTTTCATAAAGCAAAAATGTCAAAGATAGACAAAATGAGCATCCTCGGAGTGAGGAGTTTTGGGATTGAGGATAAAGACAAACAAATCATTTCTTTTTTTACGCCTTTGACTGTTCTGGTGGGACCCAACGGAGCAGGGAAAACGGTAGGAAAACATGAAGATAATCCTAACTATTAAGCATGGCCATGGTTTATTTTAAAGCTCCGCAGAAGCGGAAGTTTCCGAAATACATTTGGTATCTTTTATAATAGTTTGTAATCTCTTTGTACAATATGATCCACATTTTTTTGTGTTTTCAGACTATTATTGAATGCCTCAAGTATGCAACATCGGGGGAACTTCCCCCTGGATCTAAAGGAGGAGCTTTTGTTCATGATCCAAAGGTTTGTCGATGAATATTTCATCATTTTTTAGAGAGAATCTTCAATTATAGCTGTAAAGTATTTTCCTAAAGTACTTTTAGGATTATTTAAGATTTTTTTAAGAAAAAAGTATTAAAAGATAAAGGTTACACTTTTTAATTTCCCAGAATAACATTTCGTGTAATAAATTAATTCTGTTCTGGCTTGTCAGATGATGTTGTCTGTTGTTCATGTATTTTTGTATTTTGAAAGTGATCATGTGCCATTGCAGGATGCCCATGAGACGGATGTACGAGCTCAGATTCGACTCTTGTTCTCAGATGTGAACGGAGAGAAAGTCACCGTCCAGCGCTCCATGTCCTGCACACAGAAAGCAAAGAACTATTCATTCAAAAGCTTAGAGCAGGTCATTACTAGAATAAAGTAAGACACTTTCAATAACCTCCTGCACTTTTTTTTACCTACTGTTTGAAAACTTTTATAATGAGAACGTTTGTCTCCTGTTTTAATTCTCCCAGAGATGGTGAAAAAGTAAGCCTTTCTTCTAAGTGTGGTGAGCTGGATCGGGAGATGATTTCTGCTTTAGGAGTATCCAAGCCGGTGCTGAATCATGTCATCTTTTGTCACCAAGAAGATTCCAACTGGCCACTTAGTGAAGGCAAAGCACTCAAAGACAAATTTGACTCCATCTTTGCTGCAACCAAGTGAGCCCCAGCAGATATTTCTGTTTCATTGAATGGTCGAGCTTCCAATCTCCATAACACATCACAATAGCACAAGTAACACCATATAATTAATCATTACTATTTACATTGTGTAGATATATTAAGGCGCTGGAGACAATGCGTCAGCTGCGACTCAAACAGAGTCAGACAGTCAAAGAATGCCAAGTGGAGTTACGTTACCTGAAGCAAAACAAGGAGAAGGCTCAGCAGATCAGAGAGACTGTGGCCACCAAGGAGGCTCAGCTGATGGCCTCCAAAGACAGTGTCCAACAGACGGAGAGCCAGATTGAGCCGCTCGAGGTGTGTGAATTGTGCATTTTAAACTGAAACTAACAGAAATAGCAATCAGCATAAATGAGGGTTAACGGTCAGTCCACGTTGAGGATTGGTCAGTATTCTTCCCTTTTAATCAGTCTTCTTAATTATTGTCAGAATCGATTGATGGAGTTCGACCAGAAACTGGGGAAGATAATGAAGTTGGACAATGACATTAAGGCTTTGGACAGCAGGAAGAAACAGATGGAGGAGGACAACAAGGAGCTGGAGGAAACCATGGAACAGGTAAAGCAACAGCACTTAAATATTAATAATAACTAAAAAGAAATGTCCGTTTTATCGAGAGCGCACTGGAAAGTTGCAGCTGGTGCGGTGAATTCATACAGGCGGCAGATTCAACAAGTGTATCTTAACAGAAAATATTTTTCACTTCATAAAACATAAATAAGATTTAACTACAGTCTATGCAAGGAGAGCTTTTGTTCCACCAAGTGCTGCATCACTAAAGATGTCTATCTTTCCTCTATTTCATTTTGTTTTGCAAACAAATATTGAGGGAGTGCAATATGATGATATGAGATCGTGGAATTTTAGGAAGTGTCAACAATATTCCAAAGCAAAGATATCGTGACATAATCTAAACATCACATTCAGTCAGTTGAGGTTCTATGATCTTCTGCGAACTCATTAGTTTTATTTTCTTCTTTATTCATTTAGCTTTACAAACTTCTGATCATTTACTGTGCGAGTGTTGTTCACCTTTGAAGTGTATGTTTTGCTTTTCATTTTGGGCTGTAAGTATCTCTTTGTATTTAATTGTTAATTTTACTGAACAAAAGTTGGAGAAATAGAACAGCCTGAGTCTCTCACTTGCCATAAATGTGAAATTGTTTTTTCTTCTTTAATGGCTGTGTGTATTACAGAGGAATAATTGCAACACTTCGAAAAATTTTGTTTTTTTTCTTCTGTTATACATTTTTCAAAACTTTTCAAACTGTTAGAGCTGTAATACACATACACACACACGTGCACGCCCACACACACACACACACACACATATATATTATGTTTTTTTTATTTATGGAAAACATTGTTTCCTGAATAAAAATGCTGAGCTGTGCTTGTTTATGTAGAGATTCATGTGTAGAGATTCACTTTAAACCAGTGAACCATCTGTGGTGCAGGTGTTTCAGGGTTCAGATGAGGAGCTACAAGACATTTACCAGAACCACCAGAGGACAGTGAAGGAGAAGGAGCGCAGGTTGACAGACTGCCAGAGGGAGCTGGAGAGAGCCGGTCGGGAATGTCAGAGACTCAACAGAGTGAAGGCCGATCTCTTGGTTGAGCAAGGTAATGAAAATGTAAATTAAAACAATCCCTAAAGTGCTTGATTTTAAAATGATGATTAGGGGTACAGATTAATATTTTTTACTTGTAGGCCTGCTCTGGCTTTTAAGCTTTCTATGAAGATTCAAGAGTCAATTAATCACATTTTGTTTTCTTTATTAGCTTTTGTTTACAATGATTTTCTGTGGCTGCATGGTGACATGGTTGTTTGCTGTGTTGCCTTGCATCAAAAAAGTTCTGGTTTAAAGTTTCGTTCATGGGTTTTATCAGGTCCCACTGTGCAGAAAAATGTGTTAGGTATTTGGTTGTTATTGTTGAAGAGTTGTGTTTTTAATGTTCTTCAGATTTTACATGTGACTGATCAAAGTTAAACTAAACTGTGGAGTTTTAAACATCGTTTTGATTGCTGTTCCCTCTGGACCACCTTCCTCTTCCAAAGATATTGGTCCAATTGCCTTCTGGAGGGAGTTGGTTGCAGGAGATTTTATTTAGTGGCATCACAATAAAAGGTGGTGAAAACAAAAACAAGCTACATTAGTCAATTTTAATTTGTATATTTTTGAAAAATATGTATATGTTCTATCCAGTTTGTAAATATGTGCAATTTGTGCTTTTTCATCACATAAAATCCCAATAAAATACACTATAGTTTTATTTTTAAATGAATAAAATGTAAAATAAGGAAAAAAAGATCATTTTTATAATTTCAGTATTTGTGAATACTTTTGGAAGACACTGTAGGTGTTGAAGACCAACTCCCTTGTCTCATTCTTAGTTTCTCCTTCAACATGCAGGATAATTGCTCCGGCATATGAGCCACATGAATTTCATTCGGAACTGCATTGAGTTTGTTGCTTTGATTAATCCTAAATAAAACCTTTGCAATAACTGATGAAAGCTCCTTATTTTCATCTCAGGTCGTCTTCAGCTGGAAGCTGATCGCCATACTCAGAACGTCAAGAGCCGTGACACTCTGGTGAGAGGAAGAATGGAGAAATGCGCTCTTATACTGACTTGCTGACGATGAAAGATAGTTGGTGTTTCCACTGAGAGTTAAAAAAGTTACATTGCTATATAGGGTTTAGGAACTTTTAATGATCTTAATTTGTTCTGGTATTGTAATTAAACAAAAGTTCCAAGAAAACAACAACTTTCCTTGGTTTCTCTCTCATCCTCTGCATCTCACAGGTTCGCTCTTTGTCATCCCATCTGGAGATGGAGGGTTACGACCGCCCCCCCTTCACCTCCCTGCAGCTTGAAAGCTTTCATCGTCATGTCACACAAAGACTGGAGCAGGAGAAAGAGACACTCAGTCAGATTATAGTAAGAAATTCTTGGACTGAAACCAAAACACTCCTGTCCAATTTTTTGGACCAATGACCTTTGTGCTTCCTGCTGTGTTTTTTGATAATTAATGTTTGATAACTTTACTTATCAAACTTTAAATAATGTTTAACAAGTAAGATATCAAACTTTACTTAAATTTCACTTGAAATCAATAGAATTTTGACAGTTTTGTTGTTTTTTTAATTGTGTTGTAGGCAGATCTGCAGGAAAAGGAGCAACAGAAGCAGCAGTCTATCGATGAAATAAGGGATAAGAAGACTGGCCTGGAGAGAACCGTAGAGCTGAAGAGGGACATGCAGGGAAAGAAGCAGCAGGAACTGAGGAACATCAGGGCGGATCTGCAGAAACTCGAAGGGTCATCCAATCGACTGCAAGAGCTTGAAAATGAATTGGCCAAAAATGTAAGATCCCTCACATTTATTCACTTTGATGACACGCATCTTAAGTAATTTTTTATCTTCTGATGATAGGTGACTGCACTGCAACTTTTGCCTTGTTGTATTATTTGAAAAAATAATCAACAGCTTTAGATTTTTTATAACTGCTGTCATACGTATTCTCATTGGTTACAGTGTTTTTTCATACCATTTTCCAGTTTTTTATTTGGGTATATGTAAAGATTTTGTATGAACTATCAAATATAATGATTAAGTTGTCATATGAATAAAAATATTTCTGTAACAAAAAGTGTCTACTTTTATTATTTGGTATATTTCAGTCACATACTTATCAGCTTCATTCTGTGTATTGGTTTTCCCCGTCAGGAGCGTGAGCTGGAACGTGCCGTTCAGAGCTCCAATGTCGAAGAGCTGAAGACTGAGATTGAGGAACTCCAGAGAGAAAAGACTGAGCTTGACCGGGCGCAGAGACGGCTCGATCAAGAGATGCAAATTCTTAACACGCACACAACTGCACGCACGCAGATGGACATGTTGAAGAAAGATAAAGTATGAAATTATTACACATTGCAATATAGTTTCAGTCCTTTCATTTCTTTTTCTGTGCTTGTTGCTTAATTAAATTATGGTAAACTGTTCAAATCAAACCATTTTTAATCTTCTATTTTCTCTACATTCTTCTTGGTCTTTTTTTTCCAAATGTTGTTGCTGTTATCTTTTGTTTTTCTGTTTGTTCTCTACTCATGCTTCCTCTTCACCTTTCCAGACAGAGAAAGAGGAGCAGGTACGGAAAACCAAGGCTCGTCACGGTGAGGATCTCATGTCCCTCCTGGGTCATTTTCCCAACAAGAGAGAACTGGAAGACTGGATCTATTCCAAGTCCAAGGAAATCAATAGCACAAGGGACAAACTTGCCAAATTAAAGTGAGTGGGGTTTATTTTATTAAACGAAAACCTATTTGAGTTAGAGAGTTTAGAAACCTATATGTCTGTTACTGTTCTAATGAATCTCAGCAAGGATTTGGCGTCAAGTGAGCAGAACAAAAGCCATATTGCTGCTGAGTTGCGGAAGAAGGAACAACAACTAAGCAGCGATGAAGAGAAGTTCTTCAGCTTGTGTGGCAGTCAGGATCTGGAGCAGGATTTGGGCAGACTGCAGGAAGATCTGGAGAAAGTATCCAAACAAAGAGGTAACTGGACAGGAGCTGAAATTTACACATCTACACAAACCAGTTTATTTATTGTAGAGATGGTGGCTCATACTTGTTTTAGCAACACTTGGAGGTTGCTGGTATTTTTTCCCCTAGACTTTGGAGAAAGAACCGAAAGTTCTTGATTGGATTTAAATGGAAGTAGTTTCCAGGCAATCGCTCAAATGTCAATGTTTTGATCTATATATAGCTGTTGTACATGTCTTTCCCTCAATCCTCTGCAGTCCAGTCCTGGTACTTTCTGCAGACTTTCAGTTTATCTTCTTTGCAGCCATTCCCCAAATCAGGCCAGTATCTATAAGTTTCCCCCAACCTTTGTATCTCATTTGCCTTTTTAATTTCCTAACAAGCTGCAGTGGCGGCAGCCAAGTCCCTACACTGAATTCCCTTTAGGAGATAATTCTCCTGGCTCTTGCTAGGCTTTTTTGGGTGTTCAGAAATTCATAAATGTTAAAAAAATGCTTTTAGCATGAATGCTAAAAGCAACGAAAAAGGAGAGGTTATGAGCAACACCTTTTTTTCAAGTCACCACTCCCCCCTTATTCTATACATGCCCTATCCTTATTAACACGTTAACTCTTCACTCATGGTATTGGTCCAAAAGAAGTTTTGAAGGGCAGCTTCTTAACCCCAAAAGAAACTCAGGAGGCTTTTGCCCCAAAAGCTGTATTTGTCCTTACAAAAGCAACTTTTTTACAATATCTCTTTGCTCAGAGTAATCTATTCTCTGTAAAAAAAAACAAAAAACAAAACATCCCCATAAATGCCAAAGCAGTCAGCTTTGTAAAATACAAGTTGTCTGTGTGAGTCAGTCTTAAACCTTATTGGTCATGAATGTCCATTTATTAATTGCAACTTCTTAACTTATTATTAATTGCAACTTGGAATGGGTTTATAAAAAGTTTCCTGGACTTATGATAAATCTAATGAATGCTACCATGGGATAAAAGTGTTTGCATTTACCACTGTTGTGTAAATATGTTATGTTTTCTCTTTTCCCACCTGTCCTGATAAAGCCATGTTAGCAGGAGCCACAGCAGTGTACACTCAGTTCATCAGCCAGCTGACAGAGGAGAGGGAGCCGTGCTGCCCTGTGTGCCAGCGGACCTTTCCTTCAGAATCTGACCTGCAGGAAGTTATCAGCGACATGCAGTCCAAGCTACGCTTGGTTCCTGACAAACTGAAGAACACAGAGCAGGACCTGAAGAGGAAGGAGAGGAAGAGGGATGAAATGATGGCACTCAAACCTGTGAGGTATGCTGATTTAACTGCATAAATGAAGCAGTAAAGCTGTAATTTTTTTTATTGCTTCAAGGAAATGAATGAATTCATAATCTTTTTACCTGCAGATGAAGAGATGAATATTTTTCTTAAAAGTAGCATTATTTATGCAGTTACATACTTTTAGTCCTGCTTTCACCATTCTGTTTTGGTTGGTCTGTAAAATTATAGAATAGTAAGGAACACATAATATGAGACTCATCAAAAATTAAATATCTGCATATTCATCAGTGTTGTCAACGTAGTGAAATTAAAATAATAATTTCTGTCCATAAGCGTCATTTTCATAATAGTTTTCTATGACTGTTTTTTCACAGGAAGGTATTATAGTTGAAAACAGTCTTCAAACTAATCAAAGTAGATTGGCCAGCACAGTTAGTAAAGTTCCAGCCAGGTCCACTAGATGGAGCTAAATTCTCATAGGATGTAAGTTTTACCTCATAAGACTAATTGAATTGTGTTCTTATGCAGTAACCCAGCAGTTTCTTTTTTGTTTAAATTCTTTTGTTGTGGTTGAATTTTCTGGCTACTGATAAAACAAAAAAAATGCACACACTTACTGAACTCTTGATGAGATAGGTGTTGCATATTATTTGATGAGGCAGGTGTTGCATATTGGTCAGATGCACATCTATGATGCTAATCTCCTTCCCAAAGCTGCACAGCTGGATTGAAAACAAGTGAAAGTGGAGACCACTAAAATACAGTGAACTCTTTGTAATGTTCAATACACCTAGTTGAGATGATTTGAGGTATAAAGAGATGGGCCTGGTCCGCAATAGGACTGATTTACCCTGTGGGGTTTGATTGATTTTTTCCTGGTGGAAAGGAAAAATATCACAATGTTTAATGAATGAAATCAAGACCTATTGGATCAGTCAACATTTTTCTGCTCTGTTATTGTCCATATTGTTATATTAAATTAGTGAGAATCATGTCTGTAGTTCTGTCTGTGCCTTATTGTCCCTTCAAAGATGGTACTGTAATCACTTTGAACTGCCTTGCTGCTGAAAATGTGCTATTTAACTAAAATTAACTTACCTTACTTTCTCACCCCTTGGTTGTGAAGAGTGATTATTTGAGCTCTCTTTGCCTTTCTGTCATCTCCAACCAGTCTGCCCATTATTCTGTCATTATCAAGACATTTTAATCCACACAACTGCTACTTACCTGATACTCAGCTGTATTTCTGAAGTATGCTGCTAATTTGAGAAGATATTAAATTTAAAGTTTAAAAAAAATACTACATACTTCTGTTTTAACTAATTTATTTATTTTTTTGCAGACAGGCCATTGTACAGTTTCAGGAGAAGGAGTTGCCTGAGCTGAGAAATCGACTTCAGACTGTGAACAGAGAAATCGAGAGGCTCAAGGCAGAAGTAGAAGAACAGGAGACGCTGCTTGGTACCTTAATGTCTGAGGAGGAAACTGCCAAGGCCTGTCTGCAAGACATCTCTCTGATGGACAGATACTTGGTACCACTTTTCCCTCTGCATCTTCTCATCACCTCAGCTTTTCTCTGGTTCATGCACATTTCTGACAGACGCCCAGCTAATCTCCTCAACAATTAATATAAACATTCTAGTCTTTCTCCTACATTACATGAACGTTTTGCTACAAGGGCAGATCTGATCTTTCTGCGAATCAACCAAGATTAATTTGAGGTGTCTGTAACCGAAATTGTCATTTGAGTCTTAGATCAGGTCGATTTTCCCATCCAGCCAGTCACCACAGGTCCACTTCATAATGTTAAACATTTAATTTGAATCTTGCTTTTTGTGTCTTTTTTTTAAATAAGAAAATCATTTTAATAACCAAGTTAATAACTGGATAGCAAAAGGTGCTTAATAGGAGATTTTCTTTTTACAGAATTTAAACTGGGTGAAGCTAAAACTATGCCACTCAATGAATCCTGAGTAGAACATATTTATAGACAAAGGTTTTTTATCTTAAATGCAAAATGTATATATTTTATGTACAGTTTTGATGTAATAATTCTTGCGAGTAGCATTTTTTAAATTTGTGTATCCAGCTAACAATTATTCGATTACTAAATTAGTTGACAATTACTTATTTCAATAATAGTTTCATTATGATTACTTAGATTAATCGTTTCAGCCCTAGAAAGAGAGTAGCAAAAATTTTCTCATTGCCTTTCTCCCAAGGTAAGCTCAACATAGCTTATTTTATTGATATTTTCAAAGTTTTAGTTTTTAGGGTTGGTTTCCACAACCATACCACCATTCCTTAATGAAAAACAACAAAGTGGTGCCTTTGTCGAACCAGTTTTCATAGACTGGGCCTGATGCTGATGCAGTTGAAGCAGGTTTTTCAAGAAGAAAAGGAGTGTCATTCACTCAACCTCTCAGTGGTCAGAATGCCCTGGCTTAAATGTGTATATTTATATTTCTTGTGTGTTACTGATGACTGTTAAAACGATTTTCCCAAGCTGTGTTTGTTTAAAATATAGGCTGTCGATTTTAAATGCAGACCTTCGTGTCATGTGTACCAATTCATATATTTGTAAATTTGCAGATGGACCTTAAAGAGCTGGACAGAAAAATTGCTCAGCAGGCAGCTAAACTCCAGGGAGTAGACCTGACTAGAACCATTCAGCAAGTTAGTCAGGAGAAACAAGAAACCCAGCACAAGCTGGACACCAGTAGGTTTTCCTCATTCACAAACTTCCACAGTGCATTACAGTTTTAATGTTTTAGTTTTGCTTTTAATACTTGCTTAATTGCCTTGACTTCAACTGCTATTTAAAAGCTTAACCTGAAGCACGCCTGCAAGCAACATTACAGCACACACAATTTTAATCAAGTCCTACTTGTTTATACAGAGTATTGTGTAATGCAGTGTAAAAACATAACAAAAAAAACAAAATTTTTTGCATAATTTGATAAAAAGAAAAACATTTTTTCAGATTCTAATAATGTTTAAAATGGAACATTTTTCTAGTACGTATCTTAAAAAAATATTTTGCTTCCAAATGTGTTAGTTAAAAGAATCCTCTTAGAAATGTACACTCATGCAGATACCTATTAAATCTATATATATTTTTAAACAATACTCTAAAGCAGAACCTGATGAATCTTTTTTGCACATTAGCAACATGCCTTAAGAGACAAAGTTGATCCACTTTTGATTAAACTCTTTGTCATTAGCAGATTGTGTCATAAAATTGTTTTTCTGTACTTTATCTCTGACACTGTCTCTTTCCAGCCTCTAGCAAAATGGAGCTGAAACGTAAGCTGATCCAAGACCAACAGGACCAGATTCAGATCCTGAAAAGTGCCGTAAATGAAACAAGAGCAGAGAAGCTTCAGCTAAGCAGCGACATGCAGAAACAGCAGCAGCTGGAGGAGCAATGTATTGACTTTACTGCAGAGATTCAGGCTTTAACCAGAGACATTAGGGTAATTATTATAATATTCATGTTTTTATTCTCATGTACTTTTCACAGATTTGATAACACATCATTTTGTGCATACAGACCAATTCAACAAATCTGAATATTATTGAAAAGTTACTTTTCAGTAACTCAATTCCATATGACAAGCATATTAACAGAATAATACACACAGTTTAATGTTTTTAAGGTTTATGTCTTTTAATTATGATTATTTTTCACTTATCTTACAAAACATCACATTTTAGGTTAGAATATTATATGAGATAATAAAACATATTTCATACAGAAATACTGGCTTAATGAAAAGTATAAGATCTGCTTAAATGTTGTTTTCTAAGGAACAGATATATTGTTCTTGTGGCAATTTGGTATTTGCATATTAAGAGTTGATTTTCCAGTAATATTTGAAAAAAAAATTTTCATACAGGAAGCAAAGGAACAATTGTCACCTCTGTCTGCTGCTTTGGAAAAGCTGCAACAAGAGAAACAAGAGTTAATGGAGCATAAAAGAAAGAAACAGGAAGAAGGCCAAGAGAAGGTTGATGCTTACTCATGTTCTCATCTCAGTCATCTCCAAACTATTGGTGCTTGTCTCTAACACGTGATGTACAAAGCAGATTCTAAACTGCTTTCTGTCATCCTTTTCTGCTTTTAGTAATGCTGTCATGTCACTTGGTGATGTACTATATAGTAAAAGATAAACTTCATTTCTAAGCTCTTGTGCATGCTGCTCAAGTTAAATACCTTTAACTTTAATTCAGGAGAAATTAATGTGTTTTTAAGCAAGCACAAAAACACATTTATATTTTCAGCATTGTTTTCATTTCAAGTATTGTGCATTTTACAATGTAATCACTGTTTTTTACAGATCAATGGCATAAAAGAGAGGGTAAAGTCTGTCTCCAGTTTGGAACGAGATATTAAAAAATATATGGATGATGGAAGAGAGGAATATAAAGAGGTAATGTGTTCACTGATTTTGGTTAATATTCATTTACATTTTTTACCTTATATTTTTTGAAAGTACAGTAATCACTCACTACTTTTCCCTGAAAAGTAATTGCAATTATTTCTTTATTTTAATATATGAAAAACTTTACCGACCATTTTTCTTTTTTAATTTTACCTCCATCAAACAACTCTTCATTCATGCTCCAGCAAAAGGAATCTGAGCTTCAAGAAACCAACACTCAGCTCCATGAGGCTGAGAAGCAGAAAGAAAAAATTAATAAGGAGATGGGAAACATCCGTCAGGACATAGATACCCAAAAGGTACAGACTTTTGGCTCATTATTTTTATTTTTAATATTATTATTGAGGGATGGTAGTGTTAAAGAAGAACAGAAATTGGAGGTTAACAAATGGGTTTGATCAGCCCTGACTGGGAAGAGCTGGTCAAAAACTCAAAAATCATGTATTTTTCCAATCAGTGAAAAATACGTGATTGTACATAACGCTACCAGGTTGGGCTGACAAATGCTCTCAACTGTATAAATGGTTTTAATGAGTGAAAAAAACTCAACCATATTTTGATATTTGATACATTAATGTCAGGAAAGTGCTATTCTCCTGGGAACTGCCAACCCCAGCCTCGTTCAGGGGATTACCAGAGAGTGAGGCGTGATTCATCAATCGACAGAACTTGTCTCCACTGCTATAGTTTCCAGTGAAACCGCATGTGATACATCATGGCCATGGAAACTTATTCTCAGAAACTCTGTGTGCTCTATTCTTGAGCTGGTGTGAAGACTTTATGAAGTTTTGGGATCTATAGGCATTGTAGGTTTTGGCGTCTATACTGAACCGGAAGATGCACAGGGATGTAATAACCCATAAAAGTGTTTTTGATATTTTAACGTATGGGTAACACTTTACTTGAAGGGGTGTGCATAAGACTGACATGACTGTTGTAAACATGACATAACACCTGTTACAAACATGAAGGAGTCTTCATGAATGCTTGACTATTGTAAAGAATTGTCATTAGGTAAATACTTTTAACAGACCTTTAATGAAACTTCTTGTTGGATTAAAAGTCGTCATGTTAGTCGTCATGCACACCCCTTCAAATAAAGTGTTACCTGTAATCCGTTCAGACTGCAATAGAACAAGATTTCACGCAGAATTGGAATTGGAGATATTTGCAGCCTTCTAAAAATCTTAGTTAATTTAGGACCTAAATTCTCTTGAGAATGTACATGACAATTTCTGATTTAATAATTGTAACCACTTATAAGACATATTAAAGGCAGTAAAAAGTGTCAACTCTGTGATCAATTTGTTTTCGTCTTCCAATGACAGCTCTTTCATGCACAGTATGGTTCCATCTCTGCTTCTAATATCAATAATCAATAACTAGCTCATTTCCAGAAGGCTGGAAATTATATTTCGAATTCTTTAAACAAGTTTTTTCTTATCATAGTTCCAAAAACTATAAAAGAATTGGTTTAAATATATAATTGACAAAAAATCTGGAGACCAGAATTGAGCCCTCAACATTCCGCTTCGGACATTTTTCTTTAACAGTGTTGTTATTATGTATTTGTTTCTTTCATATTTGTTATTTCTTCAGGTCCAAGAGCGCTGGTTACAAGACAATCTGACATTAAGGAAACGAGTTGAGGAACTGAAGGAGGTTGTAGCTAAACGAGAAACTCTTATGAAAGACATGGGGAACATGCAGGTGTTGCAGCTGCGCCAGTAAGAGCACTTCACAATTTGTATTAGTCTGTTGAAAAACAAATACAGTAGCACTTCAAGATAGGCCAAGACTAATAGCCTCGTCACTATCCCCTGAGTGGAATGTTTTTAGTGATTCAACCCTCTCTATTTTATTTTCTGTGCTTTTTTTTAGAGAACGTCGTGATGCAGAACGCAAGTTAGAAGATTTGAAGAAGAACCGGAGCATCGCACTAGGTCGGCAGAAAGGCTTTGAAGAAGAGATTCTGCATTACAGGTAAAACAGACATAAATGTAAACTGAATTGAAACAGTATCAGCCGAAGTGTTTATCATCATGCCTCTTAGTTTGCATCTGTGGAACCCAAATAAAAGCTCCTTAGTAGCTTAGATATTCTTCACTCACTGTAGAGTAGCACTGCATCTTGTTTTTTTTCTGGAATTACTTATGTGGATTTACTGAATCAAGCATGATACGTCTCCAAGACAAGTACTCATCAGGTGGTAAATTTACAATTTGCTATTTGTAAGAAGAGAAAGATCACTCTTTAAATTATTTCAAAATGAGTATTTTTTTTAAACTTTTTTTTTCTTAATTAAATTTTCACAGAAAAGAGTTGAGAGAAGATCAGTATGACAAAGCTGAGGAGCGCTACAAAAACAAGATGATCACCATGAGGACCACGGAGTTGGTCATTAAAGACCTTGATCTCTACTACAAAGCCCTTGATCAGTAAGTAACTGACTTGTTTGAATTACTGAATTTTTTTTTCCACCAGTGGTATTTATCAAAACCTTATCCTTTTAACCACCAGTGGCTGCAATTAAATGTTAATCAGGCGTGAGAAATACTGAAACTGCTTGCACTTCGGAACTTTACATGTCTAAAATGTTGTTATAAAATAGATGCCATCTCGAAGGTATTGATTGTCTGTGTATAAGTATCACTGATCACATAAATATCCTCAAATGAAAGTAATAGTATTAGGTTTAGGTGGCACATGTTCTGGGCCCTGGTATTTGCTTAACTTAAAAGTCAAGTAATAGATATTATTTTAAAAATCAAAAAAATTATATAATCACCATACTAAAGAGAAGGCATTCACAAACGTCAGTGCAGAATTTAGTATGCTATCAGTAAGTTGGAATTCTAATAATTTTTCTCTAATATTTTTTTAATACACCACATCTCTGCACGCATCATTTCACCGGTAATACTGCAGAATCATTCCTGAAAGACGAGTTTATAAGTGTATTGAACAGGATATGAAGCTGGCAGTGCACCAATCACACAACTGGCACTTCTACATGTACTAAATATCATGGTATACGATGTATACCATTTTTCTTGTGGTGGTATACAGTCACAAGAAATGTTCAAATATTGGTTTAATCAAACTTGAGCAACAGAATTACCTTGTTTTACATTTTAAAAGATAGATACAAAAAGGCATTTACTATCTGAGAAAACAAGTTGGGCATCATACACTCTTTGTGTATGATGCCCAAGTCAGTCACTTATCTGACTTCAGTGAAATGCTTCACAAAGAGTGAAGTATTTCTGATGACAAAAAGTAGTAGCTGTCTACCACTCTTTGTCATCAGTCTTAGTAAGATTGTGTTCCTAAGAAAGAGGTTCTCTCAAATTTGTAAATTTTGGTAAGGAAACACATGTGAGGAGGTTTGCACACGCAGACTGATAACATCTGAGAAATGAGCAATCACATAATTTACCCATGCATGTGGGTGGGTTATGATCATCATCGTGCAGTTTAATCAAGATGCAAAGCAAGCATAAAAAGCCTTTTTCTGCAGCCCATACATTCACGTCACAGTTTCTGTCTGAATACAAAGCAGTCTGTTTCAAGTTGAGATATTTAATGTAAAAATGATAGTGTAAAAGGGTCATTTACCTTACAAAACAAATGGTGCCAGCAATGTGAATGAAACTTTACAGTTTCATTCACATTTCTAGTTATAAATGGCCAACTAGAAATTATTCATGTAGTTTTTAAAAGCTTCCACTATCAGACATTTTAAAAATATGCCCACAAAAATATTGATATAGTTTTGACAAATATGTACAAATATAACTAATAACTCTTATTTTGCAAAATAAAAACTGACATAAATCAAGTACTTACTGTAGTGACTGTTTAGATTTTTTTTAAATACATTCTTCATATAGAATATTTACATTTGTAATTACTGAATTTAATACAATTGAAATTTCTAGGTTCATAATAAAAGCTTTTATGTACAACTTTTTAAATAAACACCATAATTAAGGGGCTCTAGATTTAAAAAAACTTAAAGAGCTGTTAATAATAGTGTCTTAATAATAGCAATTATATCTTATATTTTAGAAACCTCTACTGTGTGACACAGATGTGTTTTGGTAATACACACACTTCACCACTTTTACATACTCCTGCGTAGAGCATATTGAGTACCACCTAGGAAAGTGAAACTAAATAAAGAGGTAATTGGGTCGCAGAATGAGGCACCAGAGTGCACCTAACAGAATCGTTTTTACAATCTGTGGCAAATTTGAGCATTTTTCTGAATCTCGGAAGATGCTTTGATCTTCTTATGAAAATTAGTTGATTAGATACAAAATTTTTAAATCATCTTTTCTAGTTGGAGGTTAAACTACTTTAAACTTATATTGTGATTTGTGCAGGATGCTGAAATGTTGATATGTTTTTATATTTGTATTCTTTTGTTAGAGGGTTTTAGGATTTTGACATGAAGATATCCTTTAACCTTTATGTCTTATCTGTGTTTTTATACCACTAAGTTTGCAGAGTTACAACCTCTGCAAACTTAGTTTACTGAACTTTATTAGTTTTTTAATATGTGGATGCGCAGTATAAATGTCCAGTTCACAAAATAATATTTTACTTTGATTTATTTTTAGTGTTGTATTAGTTAAAGTAATGGCTGAACTTGAGCACACCACATCCTTTCCTATTCTGATAAATCGTTTGCATTGGTACCGCACTATGTCAGTATTGTGACCTAGTTCACATCAGCAGGTCTAAAGCGTTTTCTAAGACTTTAGCCACTCTTATACCAGTGTGACTGACTAATACACATGGACCAAATTTTGCTGTTAATGGTCACTGAAATAACTGATAAAAGCAGTAGTAATGAAAACTCTACTGAAAATTAATTAAAAAAAAATCAGACTTCACTTTTAAAATTGGCATCAACTAGATAATTTAAAAAAAGCTAATGAAATGGGTAGACAAACATTATGGTATTGAAAATAATTTGACCATATAAAGTGAGACTTCTTATTAACATTACAAATGTCTTCAAGCTTGTAATCAGTGAGTCAGCCTACTTACAGAGTGATAAATTGTCAGTGTGCTGTTTGATGACATGATGTGTACCATACTGAACATGAGCCATATAAAGAGAAGAACAACTGTCTCCGGATGTTAGAAATAAAATCCTAGACAATTATGTTAAAGGTAAAGGCTACAAGATAATCTCCAAGCACATTGATGCTTTTGTGACTAAAGCTGCACATACAGTATTATTGAGAAGTTTAGAGTTCAGCGGACAGTAGCCAGGTCTAGAGAGGTCTAGAAGACAATTGATGGCAAATTGAGAAGAAAGATAAAGAGCCCTGAACATTAGAAAGACATTAAAGGTGAACTCCTAGTTCTAGGTACAGATCACGCCATATGTTGTCTTTTGAGTCCAAATAGACTTCAAGTGGGCCAACCAAGGATGAAAAAGCAAAACTGGAATTGGCTACAATGCATATCGATGAGCCATTGGACAGTTGAGACAAGGCACACCAGATTTATGTTCATGGCTGTTAAAATGAAGCGAGGAGGGGGCTTAGTTATGTTATAGGGCTGCTTTGCTGCATCTGGCTCACGGTGTCTTGAATCTGTCTAGGGAATAATGAAATCTCAGGACTATCAAGGCATTCTAGAGAGAAATGTGCTGCCTTGTGAGGCCTGTTTCTTTAATAAAGGTCAATGTGATTCAAAAGTAATGTCTGATTTTTGCGGGGAATTTCCAGTATTTTTTATTTTTTTTTGATGTATTATCACTTTTGTCTCATACCAGTTATTTCAATGAAAATATGCTTAAACATTCTGTTTGAGGTTGTTGAGACAGTGGACCGAAAGCCCTAACTTCAAGTCCCGCAAGGGTTCTAGAGGTGATATAAAATGCATAGGTCCTGCTCTGCTCCTCTTTACTGCTTTGTTTCAAAAGTATACCGTGAGGCTTTGTGAAACTCTATTTTATTAATCCATGCTAGTAAGTAGTTTTTCTTAAGTATTTTTTATAGTACTTTTGCTTCGATTGGGAACACTGTAAAAGCTGTATCACTCTTACATTAAAATAACCAATGTATTTAATGATAACGACAACAGGAACTATAACAACATTCCTAATATCCTAATACAAGAATCCAGCTTAAGTTGCTCATATTAGCTTTTATTGAGTTTCTGATGAATTCATAGAATTCCTTTTTTGGAATAAATATGCCGTTTCTACAAGGAAGTCAGTAATTATATCTGTTGACTAAGCAGTTGCGTACATAAGGCAGTAGGTCAGATTGTTGGATAAGGTGTTCTCCAATCCTTCTGTGGTTCATCTACCCCCCATATATGGTCATAGGAAGAAACTCTGCGTTTTGTATGGTTATCACTCTCGTCTGTTTAACCACACCGGACTTTTTCATCAAGTTGCTAGATGATAGACAAACTATTTCTTGGTATCCAGGAAGGCAGCATCCAGTCTTCTGTTTGCATATCTTTTTTACAAAGACATATCATCTAACATATCAGTATTAAATGAAAAAAAAAATGTTGCTGCAGTTTTCATTTTGTAACCAAGATATGTGAAAGTCACATTTGCAGCAGTGACCTATATTTAGGAATTGATGATGGTGCATTTTTGTCATTTTGAGAAGATTTTATTTTACAAACACATGATTGACAATACACTTGATATTGTCAATCTAACAAAGACAGCGTGCAAATAAAGCATCCCCTTTAATATTGAGTTTTACCGTTGTTTCCTTTCTGCTTTCCACAGAACCATCATGAGGTTCCACAGTATGAAGATGGATGAGATCAATAAAATTATCAGAGACCTGTGGCGCAGCACCTACAGGGGTCAAGGTGCTTCTCTTTTACAAATTTATATAGATTTTTTCAAACTTATACAAAGTAGTTCCTCTCCAATATTTTCCTCCGTTAAGTCTTTTGTCTTGTGTCTCGTATCTGCTTCAGATATTGAGTATGTGGAGATCAGGTCGGATGTGGATGAGAATTCATCAGCTGGAGTCAAGAGGAGGGTTTACAACTACAGAGTAGTTATGGTGAAAGGAGACACAGCTCTGGATATGAGAGGACGCTGCAGTGCTGGCCAGAAGGTGAAGACATTGCCAATTCTGTATTTGTGCTAGCATGGCTAAAGGTTATACATGCATAAAATGTACACAAGAACATTGACAGTCAATCAGTAGCAGTCCATGTATTTATGCTGATGCGTCACAATACAGGCATTACATACAAGTAAAAATCGCCAGATGACAAATCCATCATCAAAAAGCTGTCACCACTGTGGTCCAGGAGAGATGATTCACACATGCTTTTGTTGCACAAGATCATAAAAATATATTTTTTAAAGTTCTCCACAATGACAAGAAATGCTAATAATGATGAAAATCAGAGGGAGTGAGTAATGGAGATATGACAAGCTATTGCAGTGTATAATCTTGCCCTCTGCAACACCTGATGGTGTATAATCATCACAAGAGCAGGGATTTAAAAATCTTGCTAAACTAGATACAAATGTCAGCCGCAGCTTAATTTGCTGACATTAAGAAGCAAATTAAACACACTTGGCTGGTGTCCTGCCAAGTGTGTGGTAATTATAAACACTTTGATATTTAGAGAGAAGTTCTTCTTCACTTCCTTATTGCAAATATTTGGCATGAATTTAGGGTCGAATTAATTGAAACACTCCTTATCATTTCCTAAAACCTAGCATTCCCGTGACATAAAGATATGCCTTTCAGTTAATTAAAATATTTATTTGGACACTTTATAGGTCAAGTTGGAAAGAAATAAAAAAAATTTATTTGAAAGTTTTAAGTTATTAGTACAAAGACTCTACCTTTGAAACACATAGTGCACTCATATAGTTTGTGTGTTTTCTTGAGACTGTTTAATATTTATAATTATTTTTCTATTCTGTACCAAACTAGGATTTGAACTTAAGTCTATACCAATTTGTGACTTGTAATCAGTTAACATATAAGCAACACAAGAGCAACAGAACCATTATGTTGTATCAGTGTAGCTGTTCTGTATAATCGGTTCCTCTTTTTCCCCAATCATGGCCATTCCTGTGCAGGTGTTGGCGTCCCTGATCATCCGTCTTGCCCTGGCAGAGACTTTCTGTCTGAACTGTGGAATCTTGGCCTTGGATGAGCCCACCACCAACCTGGACAGAGAGAACATCGAGTCCTTGGCACATGCCCTTGTAGAGTTAGTGCTTTTCATGTTTTTGCAAAACTTTAAATCCGTACCTGAACCTGTATCTAATGTGATTAGAGCTGCAGAATAACTGCCAAACCGTGTGCAGTGACAGGATTGAAATTAACTCACATTTTCTTCATTCTTCTTTCTTTTTTTGTCCTTGTAATTTCTCCACCTAGCATTTGCATTATAGTCTGTATCAGGTGAAGACTTCAGCGGCAGTGAAAATCCAGCCAACTGATGGTGTATACAGTTGTGTTCAAAATAATAGTCCGGCTAACCAGCAGGAAGCCCTCATCAAGTCATTATAAAGAGCTTACAGTTAATTGAGCAGCATCCTTATTCCAGACCAGCAAGATTGATATTATAGAATGTTTTCAACAGAATAATTGCTGAAACTGTAATATTTTGCCTTTAGTTAATTGTTAACAGTTTAGATCTGGTTTCATTTTTATTTAATTTGGAAAGTAATGGACAGTGTCTTTAATGTATTAACAGATATGGAAATAAATCCAATTATAATCTTGAGGTTGCCGTTGTTTAAACTCACTACTATTTCTTTGAATACAACAGCAACAAACCAAGTATTAAATGCAGGTCGTGTTTAGTAATAGCACATATTGATATTGTAATGATTTAGATTTGATATACTCTGCTATCCTAAGAGTCCATGTGCACTTTTCTTTTAAAGTGTGAACCTTTTCTGATTGCAAAACCTTTTACAGACACTTTTTTTAAGATTGCAAATGTGCAAGACTGTAGAATAAGAGTTGTGCAACATTAATCATCTTTCAACAAAGCAATCCCTGTTTTCCTTCCTTTAGATTTAGAGATTATCAACATTGCATTGTTTTTAAAGTTGCAAGTATTCAGCATCTTGTACTTAAGCTTGATCTCTGTGCTGTTCTCTCTAGAATCATCAAGAGTCGTTCTCGTCAGCGCAATTTCCAGCTGCTCATCATCACTCACGATGAAGACTTTGTGGAGCTCCTGGGCCGTTCCAGCTACATCGAGAACTTCTACCGAATCCGCAAGAACCAGGACCAGAACTCCGAAATCAACAAGTGCAGCATCTCCTCTCTCTCGTCTTATCTCCATTAAAAAACTGACTGTGTTGCATGGCTTTAAAGATCCTTAGTTACACTTCATTCTTTGATTGTAGTTGGTAAAATTCACACTGTTTTGTTTACCCTCTCTTTGCTGTGAACCGTTTAAATTTTCTTATAGTTTACCATATACTACGAACAAGAGCTTGAAAAATGTTTTTTTTCAATTTATTTGAATAAATGTCAAAAACACATAAAGTAAGAAACTGAAAGTACAAGTTATACATATATATCAATGGCTTTCATGTCTTTGAATGATGCACCAATTGCAGAGTTGTATTAAAGAAATTTAGCATGCCTTTGTTAAGAAATGAAAATAAATTTTAAATAATTGAATGCTTTCAGATGGAAAGCATTGATAGTTTGTGCTTCAAAATCTGAGACATTGCAGTTTAAATTTCCTTGTTTCATCTTCAAAAGTTTGACATTCTGGCATTAAACCTTCAGAATTACTAAAGCTGGAATGATTTTTTTTTTTAGACAAACTCAATTTAGATATTTCACTTCAACAGCTAACAAGCCATCAAATTCAAAGAAATAGTCAAACCACAACTTATCTCATAATCACTGCAGATGACGTCTCATTTTAGCAGTGAAGAAACATAACTAGAGGTGTGGACAAAGGGTGTATAAAACCAAGCATTCATTCAGAGCAACTTCAAGCTCACAGCTGAACAACCAAAGACAACTTCAGAGACTCCTTGAGACGTCCTCAACCTAAGAGCAACCATGGTGATGGCAATACTTCTGCTGGTGTGTGCTGTGGTCCGGCTGGTCATCCCAGCTCCTTCTGTTTCTCCTGATTCCACACACATCAACCTCAACCGCATTATTGCGGAGGCTCACAAATGTAAAGACATTTTCGCCAAAGTGAGTTTTCTCTTTTTAGTTTTTCTTTTTCCAACAGTTCACGACTAAATTGCCGTTTTAAAAGTTGGCAGCATGTTTGACTAAACTTATTTTCTCTTTGTGATAGGAGTTGTTTGTGGAGGATGTGCAGGATTTGGTTGATGCCGGCTGTAAAGTAAGAAGAGTGCTTCATCACCTGAACCATACTTAAATTTTCTTCAAGAATGTTGAAAATGTACTTACATACTTTTCAATTACTTCCCATGTAGACTGACTTCTTTTGCAAAGTGCACATGATTCTGTCCAAGCATGAGAAGTCTGAAGAACCCAAGAAGAACGAGCTATCACTCGTGCGCAACCTGGGCACATACATTAACAATACTCATGTAAGTTTTTTAATTTGTCTTAAAGTTTTGGATTTTTATATAAAAATAGATCATTTGTATGTTTTAGCCTTATCAATAGAGTGGATTAACTTGCAAAAACAAACAAAAAAAAATTACTGATGCAGCTGCAGAAATTAGGGTGAGCAACATTTTTGTGCAGCTTGAATGAACTGAATTTCTTGTCATTCAGATCGACTGTGCAGAGGTGCTGAAGACGGTGAAAAACTCCACTGTAACCAGGCCAATCACTGTTCTGCTGGATAACATCGCCAAATGTAGCAAGAAGACAAACCTTGGGGTATAGTTTCGTCATTTGCTGATCTGCATCTACAAATCCATTGTAGCTGTGTCTTATGACGTTTATTTGCATTTTTTAATTTTCTGAAAGTGGAAATTGTGCATGTAAAGAAAATGAGCAGTATGATATGAGAAAATTAAGTTTAATGCTGTGGTTTAACTTTTGTGTAGTATTTTAGTTGAAAAGTAGTTTTTATTTTAAGATATTCCATCTTATTTATTTTTTATTTAATTTATCATAAAACTATTTATTGTAATTTTCTTTCACAGTATTAAAATCAGTATTAGAGAACATTAACTTATTTCTCATGACTTTCTCAGACTTCGCAGGCAAAAATGCTTTGTTCTGTATAATTTATCAGTTTTATTATAGATCTTAAAAAAGATTTTTGGAGAAAATGTTTAACAAATTGGCATTTACAGTCTGCGGATACTGACTGTACTTTAGAATGATCAGATGGAATTGTGCTATATATTCTATTTTAATTTGATTGTTGGATTTATCTGTATTGGAATAAACTGAATTAAACAAATTTGCAATGAATTTTATTTGTTTGCTTTGTAAAGTGCTTTTTGATTTGAGTGAAATAAACTTAATTGTTCTATATATCTTGCATTTTGTCCTGTCCTTGTGACTTAGGAGCAATTGCTAAACATGAAACAGGAATGCAAAGTTTGAAACTCATTACATTGCTGGAGGGATTCCCTTCTTCCTTGACCTATTGCACACCACATGCAACATGTTCAGCCATAAGCTCTTTGGGAATCACTTTGTTGGTGATAAAACTATTCATGGTTTTTTAAAATTAGTCAAGGACATTGACTTGTGTGGACAAGTCTGTAAAGGTCATAAATTACTAAGGTAACTTAACAATTGAGGGAGGGGGAACTCACAAAATAATATTTTATATACAAAAAACAGCTAATCGTAAACAGAACTGTATGTACCAGAATGGTGGTATAGTTTCATCTCTTTTACTTCATTTGTATGCTGACCTAGCCTTTTTGAAAACTAGTTGCTTGTCCTGTGCCATTTGCTTTGTCCAGAGAGTCTGGGCTTTAGGCTGTTGAGAAACAATTGCTTCCTAGAGATATGGCCTCTAATGAGGTTGTAAATTTTACCCAATTGCTAATGTTTGCCTAAGTAATTCGCCAATTCGACACTGTGAACCTTAGCAGAAATTTAATGTGCTTTAAACAACCATCCTCCACTGCAAATATAGAAGGGCAGGTGTTAACATTTCTGATGGGTCAGAAATGACCCATCATTTTCTGGCCAGAATAATCTGTGACTAGTATGATTTTAGCTATTTGAGGGTTAAATATTATTATAAATACACTCAGGTTGTTGTGATGAAATGGTACACCTCTGAAAAATTGTTTTAAACTCTGACATTATTTACAGGCTTGTACAGTAAGGTCACAGATTATTTTGCCCAGAATAATCTGTGACCAGTGTGATCCATTTCTTAATCAGTTGCTGACTTATTAAACGGCCACAGTTGGTTTACATATTTTAATGACAGCACATAGGGATTCGATTCGATGCGATGGTCATTGTTCAGCCTCAAACACAAAGTAATATATGTTCTCTGTCAATGCGATGGTAATATAGGAGCCATGAATCTAACAATCCCAGCTGTGTCAGTATTTTCCCAGTATTTGCATGCTATTGCCCCCTGCGGTCACAGAAAATGATGGGTCACAGATTTTTCTGTAACACCTGTTCAAACATGGCGGCTGTTAATGTTAATTCAACATTTGGAAGTGCAGCCAACACGGACTGAACAACTTTGTTCACTTACTCCGCTGCCAATGCTAAAACTGCAAGCAGATTACAGACTTCTAAAACAGAGCAGAAAGTCGACATCATCTGTCACAACTTATCCTTCTCCTACAATCTGAGTCAAGGGGAGAAAACCCAAACTGCTGTGAACAACTTTTTTTCCAAGCAGAGTTGCACAGGAAGGCAATGGTCAGGCTAATGCTGAGTAGCTATTGGTTACATTTTGCAATTTAACTCATGAAGAGCTCCAGATGGCCTTAATTTAACTTTATGTCTTTTGTTTGCTAGGTTTTGGACATGAATACCGCTTTTTGATTTTCCAGAACTACAAATATATCTCTGAAAGGTGTTTTCTATTTGGATAACAAATAGTTGCTTCTGCATTGTACAGCACTCATTCCTTTTGTAGGAAAAAGAAGTCTGTTCTGACTCAGCTCTAAAAAAGCTTTTTCACTATTATCGCACTTTCATTTTCAAACCACATGAGATTTTTTTAATTTGCTGAGCAAGATCATAGACAAAGGTTCTTAGTATTCAGGAAAACACCATAGATCTCCTTTGATTTGCATCTGTACAAATGTCTCTTGCAGCAGTGCAAGACTGACACCCTATTAAAAATATTAAGACAAATAAGAACCTGCTGTAGCTTTGTAACACTTAACTGATTTTACATCCCCTCACTAGAGTCCAATGAGGGTTTTGGCTTCAGACTGAATTTGCCCCACATTGACTATGTGTTAGCCTCTCTTTATCTTCTTCTTCTTTTTTCACTTTTTTTAAACTAGTTATATTTAAAACCTTTGAAATGTAGCGACTAAATGTAGAGCAATGTTTACAAAGGTGTTATCTAGAGATTTGGATGTGGCCTTTAGAAAAAGTGAGCATTAAGGTAAAATTAATGTAAGAAGAAAATAAGTTTTGGCAGCCACCTAGTGGTCAATCTAATATAAGTTATTCAATTTATTAGCTCAAAGATTTCCCTTCCCCATTCTACGTTTTGGAACAACCAGATCTCTGATACATGATTCAGTTTTATTATTAAGGGCTTTATGTGAGAAAGAGAATTTAAATTTAATTCTGGATTAAACCAGGAGCAAATGAATGTTTACAAACAGGATATTTTAGAAAATATTATTTATTTATTTATTTTGTATTTGTTTTGTGTGGACAATTATTTTTGGAGTATTTATTAATTATTAATAACCTTATTTATTCATTTAACTCTTAATGAAACAACTCCATATTATATACAGGTCTTAAAATAAATTTCATATTATTAACATCTGGTGGAGAAAATTATATGTCAAATAAGCTGTCAAATTACAAAAAGTTAAATGTTACTAGACTATTTGCTATATTACTGTTGGAGGATGGAATTATAATTAAACTGAGTTAAGATTTGTGTTATTTTCTGATATGTATGTAATTAATTTATATATAACAAGACTATAAGGATAAAAACTCATTTAAAAAATCCACGTAGCACTATTAATAAAACATTGTTAATAGGTTTATTGTAGACTGTCTCTAACCCACACAGGAACAAAAATACAGGATTAAATATGTAAATACATGATCCTTATAGGCAACCTATAATCTAGATTGTCTTTTAGCTTAATATGGTCAACCACAGATAACATGGTCATAATAACTAATTGCACCTGGTAGTTTCTTTTGGCCACCACAAAAGGATTTGTTTGATAGTACTCACAGATTGCTCAATACTCAAGGCAATAAAAAAGTTGCAGGAACCTGCAGAAGTAGAAGTCTTCATAAATAATTTTGTGTAAAGTTATGTAAATATGTTAATGTTTTGTCATTCCTTTCTTTAAAGAGGAGAGTTAATAAAAACCCATCAAACCCTAAAATAATTACACTAATGCCCTCTTTAAGCTCTCGTCAAAACCATGTAGATGGGTTGTAGAAAGATAGATTTTCTGTTTATCAAAATGCTTAAAAGAAAAATGGTGAAAAATTGACTTTGTTTTGCCTGTACTGGACTAAATCAAGACAATCTTTTTTTTTGTTATGACCAGAGGGAACAATTATATGTTATTTGTCCTCAGAGGCTGTTATGTGTCTTGAAATAGCAATGCAGGAACGTTTAGAAGTTCAAATGATAACTCAAATATTGATGATTGTGTAAATCATTCAGCCCACAACGAACTTCGGAGGAACCTCCTTCTCTTGTAGAGCACTCAGCTAATCGCAGCACTCCAGAAATGCATTTGTGTAAATGCTCTTCTTTGGCTGTGGGGAGCTGGTTCTCTCTCTGAGAGGAACATGTTTCACCACTCTTTTCCCTCCTGCCTGAGACAATGTACCCGTCACTCTGTGACTTGATGCAATGTGAGAGCTACGGAGGAGGCTTGTTCATGGTGGGACTCTGTGTGCCATTCAGCTTTGTGTATCTATGCTACTGAACCGTGGCTTCCTCATTACTTAATAAAGAGAATCACTCTCCTTTTCAGCATTGCTTTTTATAGAACTGTTGAGGAAAAAAATCCTCTTTGTGTATGCTTTTCTACAATAAACAAGAGGTTTTGCAAAAATTTCAAAGAACAGGTAAACTCTCAGCTGAAAGTAAAATGAAGAAAAGTTAAAGTTCTGCACATGCTTTAGGTCACTGCCATGTTTGAGAACTTTCGTAAAAAGTAGGCTGATTGCTGCAGAAATGCCTTTTATTGAGAAATGCTGTGATTCAAAAGTGCTATTGCATTAAACCAGCCTTGGATGAGCTTAACATCCTATTTATTCCTCAATTAACCCTGCAGAACACAATAGAGAAACTTTACTTATCTGTCTCCCTGGAGGCAACAAACATGTAACATTGGCATATTTGGAATGATTGAATTCTTATCTCTTTAAACTGATATGTTATGTTGACATTACAAAGCACTATAAGCAGTTGAGACACATTAAATCATATAGTTTGTTCTTCTTGAGCCTATAAAAAAACCCCTAAAAAGTAAGCAACTATTTAAGTTTATCACATTTTGTTACATCAACATATTTTTTGACATATTTTGCTAGGTTTTACAATTTTATAATCTTTTGTGCATAACTGTAAAGTAGAGGCAAAATGATCCATGATTTTAAATTTAATGTTCCAGAAATTGTGTTTTTCTTTTATATCCATAATTATAACTCATCATCACTACTGATATATTTTATTATAGACTCCTATTCTTGAATTTGTATGATGTACTTCATTTGAATCTATTGAGACATTTTGAATATGATTTAAATATTAGTTTTTTTTATGTGTTGTGGACAGTTAAACAGCTTTGTAATTATGTTAACTCTAACATGTTTTACTACTTATTGTCATTAAATACTTATTTTTACCTGGCATGAATTAAAGAAACTATATTTTTGTTTATCTTTTAAGCCATAAAAAAACAGCTAATTTTTTTTTTCTTTTGTTTAGCATGCTCTCATTAACACGTCTTTAATACTATTGTCCATCGCATCCTTTATTCCAGGAAACTATGAGTAGCTTTTGTTTTTTAGCTGCTCTGATGTGATGCAATATTTTTAATGAAAAACATATTTTCTGCAGCTCACAGCAAGTGCCAAGTCTTGAGGAGGCATGTAAATCTTTAAAGTGTGAAGAAGTCCATTGTGAATCACTGTTTGTATTTAGGGTGGCTTGATAAATTCATCGTTTTGTTAAGTTCTTCTCCTTGATCTGGACACATGCAGAGGAATACGTGCTCAGAGCTTTCAACCTCTGCTGCTTTCTTTATTGTGTTCCTGGTCGATTAGCCTCGGGGCTGTCTTCAGGGCCTGGGGCCGGTGGGAGCAAATGGGGGAAGGGCGGGTGGCTGCATCTGCTGGGGGACCTTCTTCAGGGGGTCCCACTGTGGCCTGGCTCAGTTTTCATGTCTATCTTCAAAGGCACAACCCAGTGCAGAGAGAGAGAAGAGAGAATGGTGAAGAGACGACGACGCTGCTGCTGCTGCTATTTTCCCAAGTGCCTTTAGCAAGCACTACTGGTGTAACAGCATTCTGACACCAGGCCGCTCTGAAGATACCCAAAGTAAACTGAAATATCATTTTATATGTTTGTCAAAATTATTTTAAAATTAAAGTTAAACCAAAATAATACACAAAATAACTGTATCCTTTGCCCACACATGCAGTGACCCCATGGATCAGAGATATGCAACCGGAAGGGAGTAATTAACAGTAAAACTGTTACAGTAGTTTATGCTGAGCATGAATTAGGAACATAAATAAAACATGCAGATAAAAAGTCTAATGAATAGGCCTTGGAAATCTAAAAAGGCAGGACGTTGAATGGGATAATGTCTCTGCTGTGCAGATTTTGCAGCTTCCTCGTGCCTCCTGATGCTCTCTGTAGCTGATCCTCTGGGCACGGCTGCTGTCACCGGGGTTTAGCTTCACATTTTTCAATCCAGCAGGGAAGCACTCACCTTGATGAGACCAACTTAGAAAAGAAAAACTAAATCCAGACCGTCAAGTATAACAGAAATGTCAACATTTGACGTTTGTGTGTTTTCTCTAATTTTTTGTTTTTACATAACTCATTCTCTTTCACAAAAATACGTCATTTACTTCTCTTCAGATGGCTTTTCTTTTACTTTTTATATGTATTTTCTTCCTTCATCTACTTTATCCACTACTTTTCTCTCCCATCCTCTACTCCTGTATTCTCCATGTTCGGTGGCTTAGAAATGTACATGGACTCCTTGAACAAATTCATCACAGCCACAAACTTCAGTAATTCACACAAAGGGCTTTATAGTAGTGAAACGAAAGGTTACGTGGTTTTCAAAATTTGAAGTTTGCCATTCATCTGTATGTTTTTCCTTTATTCTAATTCTATATGAAATGCAGATTAAGGGGACATCCAGTTGCACATGTGTGTATTTTAATCTCATTTTAGGTAAAGCTTCTCTGTGAATTAAACATGCAAAGCAAAAAACTTACACTGCACATCATTTTGAACACACCACACCCATGGTGGTGGCAGCATCATGCTGTTGGATGCATTTTTTCTGCAAGAGCAAGTAAGCTGGTTAGAGGCTGATAATGGACAGGAATATATATCTATCATTTTTTTGTCATTCCACTTCACATTTCTGCGTTACTTTGTGTTCACCTATTACGTAATATCCCAGTGAAATGGTTTGAGGCTTGTGTTTGTATCATGAACTAATATGAAAACATTCAGGGTGTAACAATATGTAACTAAGTGATTACTTCCCATCTTAGTTTAAGGAAGACTTGTTTCGTTTTCTTGTCCTCGCCTTTTTGTGTTTTAGATCTTTACATCTCGTTTTTTTAGTTTTATTTTCTTCTTTCCGCTTTACATCTACATGTCTAAGAAGGTTTTGTCCATATACTCTCATCTGAGTTTGTGCTTAGGAATTGCACCTGACCAAGTGTGTTATAGGGAGAAATCACGCCACACTGAGTTATTTCTGGCTGGGTTAGCCGTATTTCTCTGGGCACTTTGATAATGGAGAGCATTTGAATAATGAATAGAGTGTATAATACTGTTCTTCAAACTCGCTGAATGAATTAGGCAAGTGCACATAAGAGAGGTTTCTGAGTGTATGTTGTAGGGAATGAAACACAAACTTCCTTTTTAGCACTGCTTAATAAGCAAAGGAGAGGACAGAACTATGAATGTATATTGACATAGACAATTATCTCTTTGTAGCTTCTTTGCAGCCTTTCTGATTTGGGAGGGCAATTCTTAATAGCACTCAATGAGCTGTGATACTAAGCAAACCCCTAATCTGAGAGGCAGTTTTGTTTCTCTAAAGAGAAGACAATGACAAATGAATCACTATGAGATGACTAGTTCTTGATAAAGGTTTAAATAACATGGATATTGTACACATCACCTAAAAATGATTTAAACCACCATTCACTTCTTCACACTTTGATTCCAGTGAGCCATACTTCTTCAGTATAATACTTTATAGTTCCTTCAGTTGTCTGAGATTTCTTATGATCTAAGGAGTATTTTCTTGGAAATTTGCTGATTTTTCACTTATATTTTGCCCAGAATATTCTCAAAAATAAGGAAAATGAAAGAGTACACTGTCAGTTCCAAAAAAAAAAAAAACTACTCACAAGTAATTAATATTATTCATGTCTTTGGATCTAAGATTTACAGCTGTGTGATAGCACACAATATTTGCACCTATGAATATTTAACATTGACACTACTGTTAAAATTAAGTGATTGAATAAATAATACAACTCTTTATTTTTTTCTGTGAAATCTAATTAGAAATTTGATTTCTGGTGGGGAATAAATTCATGGCTGAAACCACAGCGTAAGACTGAAAGAGTTACAGTAGTTGGGCCCTTCAGAATGAAGACTATAGGAACTTATGAGTCTAGTGACGGGTTTAAAGGAATCGCAAAATAATTTGAAACTATTCATGCCACTGCTTGGAAAACAGTTTAAAAGTGGAGGAGATACATAGAGGTCTGTCTGTCCTGTCTTCAAAAAGCCTAAAATGCCACGACTGGACAATTCAAACCAGTCATGACTGAATTGTCCAGTTTCATCCAGTCAATAAAATTAGATTAGGAATCAATATGTGAATATTTCTTAATAAATAACTGAATGTTTAGTAGGTTCTCCTATTTTTTTCATAACTTTTTATCAATCCTAAATTTCAATGTTTGCCAACTTTTCATCTTTTATAAGTGAATAATGGTGAATAGAAAATTTTGAAAAGGACAAAGGATAAATTAGACATAAGGATGTCAATTTGAATTCATTACCTGTGTGTGTGGGTGTGTGTGCGTGTGTGTCTGTGTTGGTGCTTCACATGTGAGTGTAATCCTGCAGGATGACTTGGTCCCGTGCTGGTTTGGCTTCTGACGATAACTGAAGGTGACTAAAAGGGAGGTAGCTGTCTTCTTTCGCTGTGGTCACATTCTCATTTGTTGCTACTGGCATCCTATGAATTATTGAGTCTGGGGTGTCGTGGCTCCCACCTCTCCTCTCACATTCCCTCAGTCTACTTGACAGCCACCCGGCGTGTGTGTGTGTGCGTGTGTGTGTGTATTTGCAGACGCGTGGGTGCGCGCGCTTAGCGTAAAAGTGCATGGATTCTTCAGCAATTAGACGGAGCTTCCATCCTCATTCTGTCAAAAATGTTCTCTGCTGCATGAAAAAATCCAAAGTAAACACAATTTCTCTTCCGCGCTGTTTTTCTTCCAATCCACATTTTAATGTTTCACCTTGTATCAATTTGCTTAAATTGCAAACTATTCCATTTAATGTACAAAGCATCAAAGTTTCGCGCAAAAATAAAGCAGAAATTGGCCTCCCGGTGCACCTCGATTATTGCATGAGAAACAGCAATATACCTTTCAGGTTCTGCTGAATAATTGAAGTGCCCTCAGTCGCCACATGCCGCTGACGCTCATAGGCCTTCAGCTCAACTTACCACGTTATGATATCAATGCTGGTAATATGAGGATCAATTATTCACAAGACCAAACCTCACTTTCAGGCCAGAAAACTCTCAAAAATTAAACTTTTTTGTCTTAGTTTGCACTTTTATTTCTGACTAAACTTAAAAAGGCGCGTTGAATCGGCTTAACTCATCAAAAGGGGGGAGGATCCATTACAACAATTAAATGAAGGATTCGTCTCTCCCTTTTGAAAAAAATCCATTAAACACCATAAATTAGACAGAATTAAATCGACTCTCACCATCAAAGAGAATATTCATGAGTGCCACAAACGTTTCCGCGTAAAACTGCAAAGTATCGATCCCATCCAACAACCGGCCCACGGTCTCTCAGGGAAAAATCACACAGCCGCGAGCCACGAGCACTGTGGGAGGATTCCGGCAGAAGCTTCTCTATTTAGCCTCTAATGCATTTATTTATTCATTTCGTTTCTAGAAACATCTGATGGGTGTTTGGTGACCGACTCCACTGGCGGGAATTACTATTTAAAGATATTTTTAATGTGTCATTTTTACTCATCTTAGTTTTGCTGAGCAGAAACATCTGTGAAAATGAACTTAAAGCGTACAATGCATCCAGAAAATGCATAATAATAATAATAATAATAATAATAATAATAATAATGGCCTAAATGCATAGTGCTAAAAAGTGAATTAAAAGTAGGCTGCTAGTGCACATGCGCCCTTAATTTTAATTTATTAAAAATAAGAAAATACAACGATAAAGATTAAAAATACTTACATAACAAAAGCCTAATATTAATGAAGTAAAAGAGAGCGAGACAGAGACAACTCTCCCCGTTTCCTCCTCCAACCTGTGGTGCGTCTCATGAGTCGCCCTGGAGTTCCCATTCAAGCCTCTGCTCCCTGTTCGTCCACACTACTTGCTTTTATACACATGTATAATTAATATTGCATCGTCATTACTTAATAATTTCAGTCCCAACGCATGAGACAACCCGGTAACGCGAGGGCATTCATAATTGAAGGTGCGCTAATTAGAGAGGAAGGGGCCAGGACGCGCGCCCGTCGCTCCACGGTGTGAGAATCAGTGTGAAAATCAGGGGCCCTCCCTGTGTTTATTTGTTCTGCTTGTATCATATACGACAAATTCATATTTAATGCCAGCAGAGTTCTAGGGTCTATAAATAATAGAGCCCCTGAAAACAACCCTCATTTTCTTTTTCTTACACTGTAAACATTTATTTTTTTGTTTTATTCACTGAAAAAAGTGGAGTATTCACCTAAGTTCATTTCTCTTGACGTAATGCCCTGTAGCTACGTCACTATACAATTAAAATACTCACAGTTCAACACCGTATCATTTTTTACATCGGATCATCTTGCTGTAGGTTTGTACTGCATTCACGCTAATGGTAATTTAAAGAACAGTTGAGTGGGAATGAGGAGCAGACGCTGCATCGTAAAATTAAAAGGTTACTGATCTCAGCTTAGAGGGAACATATTGGATTGATTTTAAGTTTTTTATTCATTTTTTTTACGCTAAACTTTGACACGGATTATAAAAATCACTTACAGCAGCTTGTGTTCTATTTATTCAACTGTAAATTATAGATTTTTACTGGAAAACATTACTCTTAGTTATACAGCACTGATGGTGTTAAACTAAAATACTAACTCAGGATACCTAATACAAGTGTTAAGTACTTCAATATTTTTTATCTAGATTATTACAATACATCATATATAATCCATATTTTTTTCCCCTCTTCTTTTCAGTGGCTATTTTGGTGGGTTTACATGTTGAGAAGGAAAAAATGAAGGTTTTGCATCTTTTTTGAGCTGTATTTTTGTTTCAGCTGCTCTTTACTAAAATGTCCTTTGACAGGTAAAGTCACTGAGCTGTGCTGTTATTCTAACAATAAACAATTTTCAGTGTATAATCTGCAGCTTATCTAACATGCCTTGTTGGAGGGCCTGGGGCCAACAATCCATTCATTCAAGAAAACAATGATAATAATAATAGTGAGAATTTTAGAAAATAACCAATAATTTATTCAGTTTAAATTTCACACTTTTTTTATTCCAAGTGAAATCAAGAGTGAGGAAAATAAATACTTAACAGGTGTTAAAAGCCATATAATAAACATGTATACAGCTCACCTGTGATTCTGGAAAACATGTTCACATCAAAATACTAAAATATAGCAGCGGCCACATTGGTTGTGCTCCCTGTAATGACGGTGTCATTTCCATTTCTTAATAATTCAAGACCAACAGAGTGTTACAGCTTGTGATGAAGACTCACTTTTGTGCGTAAATCACGATCACTCACAGTTCACAAAGAGAGCGGCTTCATTCGAAGAATTTAGTGGTTCAAATGTGAAACCCTGGAACATTTATACCGCAAAGGCTCCACAGGTGAAGACATGATTGTGTGGGTATTTATGGATATATGAAGTGGAGATCATAGAGTCTGTTTTGTTATGTGTTGTAAGGGGGGGGAAAAAAGTCCAGTTGGGCTCCAATGACAAGAAATGTGATAGTTCAAAATAAAAGTCCCTTCTCAGCGTGTGCAGACTACATTATCAATAACATCAAAAATCCCTTTAAAAGAAACAAATATGCCATCTCAACAGCAGAATCCGGAAAAGTGCAACAATGCAAAGTGAGTGACACAAAAATGGGTAAAGTCATTTTTGGAAACGATCCCAGAGATGCTGATAAATCCCTGTTTGTCAGGGCTACTCAGGTTATTATTAATCACTCAATCAAAAATGTAGTAGGCTATTTTATTCATGATGTTGGTGGGAAGAACTCAGTGCACCGCCGAGTACTTCATTCGCTTCTGTTTCTGCCGCTGATTGCAGAACCACACTCGAACCACGTTCTTTTTAAGGTCCAATTTCTCGGCGATGGCCGCGATTTTCTCCGACGAGGGCCGAGGCTGGATGGCGAAGTACGCCTCCAACGAGCGCTTCTCCGGCGCGGCGATGGACGTGCGCTTCCTTTTCCTCTCGCTGCCGTTGAAAAGGTCCGGCTTGCTGCTCTTCTCCCGGTGCGCAGCCTCGGCTTCTTCCAGCCAGGCCTGCAGGACCGGCTTGAGGGCGATCATGTTGTTGTGGGACAGGGTGAGGGACTCGAACCTGCAGATAGTGCTCTGGCTCAGCGACCCCACGCCTGGGATCTTGAGGTTGGCCAATGCTGCGCCGACGTCCGCCTGGGTCACTCCGAGCTTAATCCTGCGCTGCTTGAAGCGCTCCGCGAACGCTTCCAACTCCCGTGGATCGGACTCCACGTCGCTGACGCAGGCCATGCCTCCGTGCACGGACAGGGAATGAGGATGGGCCATGGTGGCCATCGCCTGATGCAGCTGTCCCATGGTCTGCAGGTGGTGGTGCGGGTGCTGGTGGTGGTGCGAGGTCGCAGTCATCCCTGGGGGCTCTGGAGCACCCATCCCGGTCACGGCCAGGCTGGTGGAAAGGTGATCCAGGAGGTCCCCAGCCTCCAGGGTCTGTCCCAGGTGGTGGTGGTGGTGGTGATGGTGGGAGATGGGCACGGTGGTGGAGGAGGAGGAGGAGGCTGAGGTGCAGGGGACACTGCTCATGGTATGGTAAGTCACGTCTGGTTTGAACGGGTGGCTCTTGCCTTGAGAGACAATGCTGTCAGCAGCCGCCAGAGCTTCAGCCCGTGCCAGCAGGCTCTCATCAAAGCCTCCGAATATATTGCCCTGCAGCTGCAAGCAAGAGTGCGCATACTGGAGTCAGTGGGGAATTCTGTCAGGCAGCTCTCAGGATCTAAAAAACATTTTCCAAAGGCAAGCAGCGCCGAGGAGAGGAGAGAACCCCTCCTCAAAGCGCAGGTCATAAAAATTAATATGAAAGCAAGAGCATTGCTTGAATAGACATGTGGATGAAAGGGGGGAAAGGGGGAGGAGAAGAGAGGGGGCGCAGAGGAAAGAAAGAGAGAGAGCGAAAGAGAGAGAGAGAACAAAGTCCTGTCAAATCAACTTTACAGACATTTCCAGTGTGATATTTCCCCCTCTCCTCTCACTCAGCAGCACTGGCCCTTCTCTCCCACCCTGACCCGAACGTACCTGCGGGGCCGGCAGACAGACTCTGCGCATGCCCTCCGAGCCTGAGTGCAGGCCGGGATATTTGGGCTCGTGCAGGGCCGGGTGCATGGAGAAGTGTTGCTTGCCGTTCATGGTCATCATCGTCATCCTCCCAGCAGGCCCCTCGCAAGCAGTGTGGCCCCGGACATGAAAAGAGCCGGGAGGAGCGGGCAGCCACGGGAGCCTCCTGTGCTCTCCGTCACCAGACTGAGGCTGATGCAGCCAGGGCGCCTCCCGGCATCCTCCTCCTCCTCCTCCTCTTCCTCCTCCTCCTCCTCCCTCCTCAGCCTCCCTCCCACCTGCTCCTTTGCTCAACTTACAGGTTGCAACCGTGTGGCCTGTGGACTCAAACATATTGCTGGTCAAAATCACTAATATATTTTATTTCAAAAACTGTTTGTAGACGAGAATATGAATATTTTGGATACTTTTTTTTCCTGTTAATATACTGAACATCCTCTTCTGTCAGCATCTGTCAGAAGAGGACGATGTAAAATTTGGCGAATCTAATACAGTCTGGTCATTTCAGCACCATGGACAGAGCAGAACAACCCGCAGACATCAAACCATTGATAAAGTTTCTCAATAAGTTAGAATATCATCAAATAGTTCATTTCTTTCAACAATTCAATTCAAGTAGTTAAAACCCCACATTGGATATATTCATTTTACACAGAGATATAGTTCTTTTTTTTCCTTCTGTTAATTTTAATGATTAAGGCTAACAGTTGCTGAAAGCCCAAACTTCAGTTCCAAAAGTTTTCAAAAAAGATTCTTTAACATTGTTTTGTCGGCCCACTGAAACATTTTTCCATGTGCGGTACTGTAACCTCAATTTTCAAATAAAGTGAAAAAAAAAATATTTTCATCTTAAAAGAGAATCTTGGACCACTGAGCAAGAGTTCTTTTTCTTCTAGCCCCGATGTGACCCTCCAGTTGTTGTCACTGGTTTAGGTATGGTTGGACACCTGAGAGGCTGCAGCTGCAGCCTTCATCCTGGAAACATCTGTCTGGGTCTTCAGGATGTCACTTGTGAATCTCAACTAAAATGTTGTGTGGCCTTTGTTTCAAATCCTCTCAGGGCTGCAGTTTTATTCCTTGTTTTCCACTCAACTTAACATTAATATGCTGTGATACAAGCCCTTATGAAAGGACAGCTTGTTTAGCAATTACCTTGTAGAGCCCACACCTCCCGTTCAGGCTTTCAGTGAATGTTCACTGGACAATTGCCATACAAGCAGTTTTCTGTAGCGTAGGCTAAGGGTGGACAACCCCCACCTTAGGGCTGCGGTTGAACACCACTGGTTTTGGCCATAGGTATGTTGGCCTTATTTCACCCATAATCATTAAGATTAACAAAAAATAAGCACTAAACATCAACAGCAAAAAAAGAGCAGATTTTTAGATGGCCTTGTACAACAGGAATGGTAATTCCGTTCAAACCCCACAGTTACATCCACTAACTTCATTGTATTTTATTGGGATTTTATGATAGACCATCAAATAGTGGTAGATGAATAGGAAGAGCAAGGAAAATAATAAATGGTTTTTAATAGTTTTTACAAGACAAACTCTGGAAGGTGTGGCATGTCTTGTAGGTTTCAAAATACTTTAGACTGGTGCAGAGGTTCAACTTCCACTCTAAACATACAAAACATATCAAATGTTAGAATGTCCCAGTCAAAGTCTAAACCTAAATCTAATACAATAGTAAGACTTGAACATGTGGGTTTACAGACTCATCCAAACTAACTGACTAAAAAACTTCTACCTCTATGTGCAAAGATGTTTGCTGTGGGGTAAGAGACTTAATTACCCCACAGCTGTAAATGCAGCAAAGGTTGTTCTAAAGACGAATTCACTCAAGATGGCTGAATAAAAAAAACATTTTACACTTTTTGGATATTTTTATTTTGAAAAACCATCTTACTAACAGTAATTGTTGTGCAAACTGTAATAAACTGTATTGGCATGGCAGAGGAGCATAAATGTTCATTGTTTAGACTGTGGTGTTGTGTAAGCCTGCACTTTAATGACAAGCCTTGACCCGATGGCCTTGGCCTGGCTCCTCTCGATGTGAATGCTCAGTTCTCTGGAGCTGCTGCTTTACCCGACTTCTCATGTAGCTGCCTGGTTAAAACTCAGAGACCCGGATGGACAGACCGAAAGAGGAGCCATGCGGACAGAGGCCGGGCTGATGACACACCGGGTCCATCTGATCCTGCCAGCCGCCTCTCCAGTTCCCCAGACTCTGAATAATTCAGCAACATGGTGGCAGGCATCCATTACCATGGTGGCATCTTCTCATTCATTACGCAGATTAAAACAGGCAACCTTTTCTCACCATGCAAATATATTGCAGCCTAACATAAACCCATTTATACACATGCTTCAGAGAGACACGGTTGTGGCAGGGTTTGATAAAGCCTTGATTCTGACTGGAAAAATTCAGCTGTTGGTGCATTCACACATGACAAAAACAAAATGCTAAGTTTTGTCTGCCATAAAATCGATCTAATTGTTTGCATATGCCTTCAACAGAAAAGGAATAAAGTTTGACTTTATTCATGAGTGGTTCAGCTCATTGAGGACATGCATATTATAACAATTATTTTCAGCGTTTGGTAAATTTTGCATCCCTGAGAAGTTACAACTACTTTCAAAAACATTTTATTAAACTGTAAAATGTCTGCATATCAGATCTACAAACTCTGGAGGTAGTGTTAAAAAGAGAAGTGTTATCATTTGTTTCTTTTTAAAACCGTAGAGTTCACTGCTAAACAGAGGTCATGGATCAGGTCAAATATCATAATTTCCAAACTATAAGCAGCCACTTTTTTCACAGGCACTGTTAGGAAAGAATATTTATAGTACACTTTTTATTTAAAAAGTAAAATAAATAAATAAAAATCTATGTAACTATGTCATGGAGATGTAGGACTTACAGAAGGGGTTCCATTCCCCCCTTTTTTTCTTTTCAAAGTTAGTGCATTTAACTTATATTCACACACTAACATGAATATTTAGTATCTTTTTACAATATAAAAAATATACTAAATATACAAGACATCATGCTGCCGTATGCTGAAGATGTAATGTTTTCGAAATGGGTGTTTAAAATGTGATTACACAGGTAAACATTAGTTCAGTGCTTCACATCAATGATAAATTCTCAAGCATTTTCAACTTATACAGTAAAAGCTTGATTTTGTAATTAAAAACTTGGAAGAATCGCTTCCGTTTTTTTCCTCACTTTGAGTAGATTTTGAATACGTCACATTTTCTGATGTGTTTTAGCATTGAAGCTAAAACATTAGAACTTTACCAATTTTATCAATCATTTTAAAATATGTCTGACAGTGGAAGCACATCAATACTTGGGTGATAATACTCATAACTGCAGAATGGGAAGCAATAAAATAAAAAAATACAATGAAGGAGACCACACATTATTTTAAAGGTAATGTTTTCTGGAATGCTTTTGCTTGTATCTTTTACCTCCCCATGGCCAATATTCTCATCTTTTTGCTCAATTTTCTTAAACTTACTTTTTTCTTTTCCAAATCCAATGATTTATATTTCTCTCTTTTTTTTTTTTTTTTATCATTTTACAAGCACCCCATTCCTTTGTCTTTATTGGCAAAAGCAAACATGCTAGTAAATTATAAATCCATTTATACAAATAAAATACATGAAGAAAATACACACACATCCCGCAAATATAAACAGTAACAAATCCAAAACTATTATCCAATAAACATTTTACATTTTGTACACTATTGGGTGATAGTAGCATTACAGAAGGTTGTACAAAAACTGGGAGATGCTCAGAATCTGTTTACTCAAATGAGAAAAGACAAAAAAAAATTCAAAAACACAACACTTAAACCTTCTTGTGGCAAAGTGAAATGTAAAGATCTAAAATTAAACACATCAGGTTCTTATCAAACTTCACTGACACTGAAATGTGTTTAAAAGTGTTCTGTAACCTCCTAAATTGTGCCACTGTTGTGGAGCTAATGTATTTACAAGCAGGCAAAATTATGCCTGCTGATAAGTTAATCTCACCTTTAGCTTGGCTTCATTCTGGATATGCTCAACCAAGTTGAGTTCTGATTATCTAAATGTAAACAATTATCTGCTGAAGGGGCATTTAAAGTCATCTCGCTTTTATTAGAGCAAACTGAGCTCATCCCATCCAGATGACTTTGGAACACAGTATGTTATAAAAAGGCAAAAACAGGAAGCAGAATCTTCAGTTGTCAAGCTTGCACACCTAAGCAGGTTTTGAACACTGACAATGTGAGGCAGCGCTGCACTCATGCAAATAAGTTAGGGTGTGCTGCGTGACTCAAGTGTCTTTCAAAAGTGTTTTAACAACTCAGAGCGGCTCTGAGAACTGGTTTAGAGCAAACGTTCTACTTAGATGAGGAGTAAAAGGAAACAAAACAGGGTGGACTGTTCAACACATAGGCAAAATTGTGCACTCGTGTCTGACCTCTTCTACCTGATATACAATCCTGTCATTTGTGAGAATCAACAAAAATGACCAAAAAAAAAATCCAAAGTTAACAGTAATTTCTCTTCAAAGCATTTACAAAATTTACAAAAGTAAATCACAAATCCTGTAAAAACTCAGCAGTGAGCTGATAGTTTAAGGCAAAGAAATTACACATTTATATATATTTCTTTATAATAAAATCAAAATGTTCAGCACTACATTCAAACACCTGTCTATGGATGTCACATTTTGAAAATAGGTGATCCGACCAGCTCAACAAGTGAGGATTTTCCACCCTCCCCTAAACGCCTGTGTGGATGCGTTTTCACACAGAGTGGCACTGGACCGAGCGAGAAAGAAAATTAAAGTGGGAAAAACTGGGGATATATGCTACAAATCTGTCAGTTGACACAGAAACAGTCATTTGTGAACACTGATCTGCTGCACCAGGATCCGTCAGTACCTGCACACTCTCTCTTATGGTTCAACAGAACCTCGATGTGCTGGGCGTGCCAAATCGAACATATGGAATCAAAAATACTTGAGATCTTTAACATTTTTTTGGGTAATTACTACCAAAAAAATTCCATTGAGAGTAAAGTGAAATTGAAAACCATACCAGGTACAACACAGTGCATCGATGTGGTGACAAAAAATAAAATAAGCAGACCTCTCTCTGGAAGCAATAGAGAACTTTCTACTGGTGATGGAATGGCTGTCCCTGAACTGGGGGTGAGATTGTTTTATCTTTTTTTTTTCCTTACAAAAAACTGGTGAGAAAAAGCTTAAATACAGTATGTATAAAAATACCTATTCACAGTAGACACAAATGTTGTGCATTACTGATATTAGTCATCTGATAAGCACACTACAACATACATAGATTTTTCTATCTATAAGAGCAAAACATTTATCACTCTCAGCAAAAGTGAGATGTTGTACACGTTTCATCGAGGGATACAAAAACTAATAACCCTCTAAGCTTTTTTAATTGTTTATCACAAAGAAGGGATGTTTTCCTTTAATTCAAGTCTAAAATTAATGTAAATTAAAAAAAAATAAACGTTTCCTTGTATGCAGGGCGAAAGTAATAAAAAAGAACTGAATCCACTGGAGGGCATGCAGGGACACATCGGTCTCCTTATCGTCTCCAAGACCGGCTCTCATTCTCGTCGTCTTCATCGTCATCTTCCTCCTCCTCTTCGTCCTCCCTCCCGTCTTCGTTTCCTGGGAGATACGAGCTTGCTTCCTTCTGTTCAAATCAAAACACACCAAATAAGCATCTTTATGCTGTTCTGGTTTTAACATACTTTAGAAATGTAGCATTTTACTTTGAGATAAACTTTACACAAACTGTAACGTTTCTCTTAAAGAACTTTACAGTTCTTTTGAAAACCTTATGTTCCCTTGCTTTGTAAATAAAGCAAAGGAAAATTATAAAATGTCTTAAGGAAAGAATATAAGGAGGCATAGAAGGACACAAAAAGGTTACAAGGTAAAAGCAGTCTGTACTTTTACTTTGAAACTTAACATAAAATAAAATAGATGGCTGAAATATAACAAGTCACAGACAAAATAATGAACAACTTGAGAATTTAGAGAGAATATATCGGATTTTAGTGCCAGAGAGCCAAAAAAAAAATTATATTAAATCGGATTAAAAAAAAAAAAACAAACTAAAAAAACGAACCTTCCAGTGTTTAGTTTTTTTTAAAGCTGATAGCAAGTTTTCAAATAAATTTTGACAAAAAAGGGTCTTTCTACAACAGAACAACCATCAACACATATGAATGAAAGCATACGTAACAGCAAAGCACAGTAGTTTTCAACAGAAAAGCGATTCTTTTCTTGCCAAAAACAAAACATTATATCAACAAGAATATTTCTAATGGATATGCGCTTATTAGCACTGCTCAGAAAAGATAGATTGCGTTTTCCCAAAGTTATGCAGGTGAAGTGAGTGAGTTTCAACACAGTTAATAAATAAGAAGAGTCGACTTGTAACAGTTTTTGCTTTTGAATTATGAAACGCTTTCACTGCTGACTTTTTTTCAGAACAAATTTTTCAAATTCTTAAATCCTGTTTGGCAATTTTAAATAATGAATACAAAAACAATTCCTCTACCTTCATGGTACATATATTTTTACAGCATTAGATTTTATGTTCATCACCTAAAAACAGAAACTAACAGATGGAAGGTGGACATGAGGAGTAAATAAAGCAAAGGAAAATTAAGAAAATGACTTAAGGAAAGAACATAAGGAGGCATGGAAGGACACAAAAAGGTTACAAAAAAGGAAAAGGAAACAAATGACAAAGAAAATATGTGCAGGTAATGGAGGAAGGACACAAGAAAGGATGGAATATGGAGAGTAAGGATTAAAAGGAGGGAAGAGAGACATTTCCTTCTCCCACATGAGAAGGAAATGTGGGAAGAAATTATGAAGAAATAAGAAAAAGAAAACATAAGTGAAGGAGGGAAAGTGGCAAGGAAAGCTGTAAGAAAGTGAAAAAGAAGGAGTGAAGATGCAGGATAACAGGTCATAAGGAAGAAAGGAATGACTGAAACACAGAAGGATTAAAGGAGGGGTAGATATAACATTTAGACTATAGGATAGAGAATAATTACAAATACAAATATTTTTTCCAAACTCATTCTCCTTTTTCAACACTTGATCCTGGAAAAGTCTTGAACCAAATTCTGTCTCAGACAAAAACATGTCCATGGATCCTGGACATGGCTCTGTGAGAAGACCAACTGTATGCAGACTTAAGGAGATATAGTGATAGCTAAATTAATCCTAAAAAACAAACCTAACCTCGGAGAAAAAAAAATAAAAAATATATATATATATATATATATTTACCCTTTTTAAAAAAAAAAAAAAAAAAAACAAAAACACATAAAATTGATACGGTAAATAAACCACCCTAAAAAAGATAAAAGAAACAATAGAATAGGGTTTTAAAGGTTTTA